>JAIPMN010005958.1:0-10557 GCA_020650975.1 Apostichopus californicus
AAATAATTGAATCTAGGGCCTGGTTCGTATGGTAGTTCCCATGACATTAAGCCGTGAACCGAGCCATGATCCAATCTAAATATATCCGGTATCCTGAACCATGTCTGGCTAAAAATTTGTTAAGAATCAAAAATGAAACAATTTATCGGGCATAATAATGATGGAATAATTCCAAAGGTCCCAGGTGATGGTGTAAATAGCTTATTATTATATATGATTTCATATCAATCGTGACGATACAAAATTAGATGAATAGGTTAATGTTCCTATTGATGAAGAACCCGCAAAATTTGTTCTATAACTTATAATTCATGCATTGCTATTCAATGGCTGAGTTACTTTTATACTCAATAATCAATTTGTAATACACAGATATGTCTGAAATATTAATGTTCATGTGCAAATGCAGAGCAATATAACATTTGAAGGCCCATTAACATAGGATCTCTTCCTGTTGGCAAATGATTTTGCATTGTATCAATCCGCGACCTAAACAAGATTAAGTATAAGACAGTCCCCTACCCCCTCCCCTGCCCCCTCCCTCCTCGTTGCCATATCCTCCACTGCATAGTGTTTACCCACTTGTATGCGCACCATGAAACTTCCTCATTTATACAAATATGATATCAACCTTGCACCAGGAAACTGTTACTTCGCCCAAGCATAACAGCACGCTGATTAGATCCAAACATGACAATTGTTTCCCCATTTTTTTTATATATATATTTTTTAAATTCCTTACAGCAGTATAGGCTAAAAGCTGAAAATTTAAAATGGCGATCCGTTATCAGTAGAACAGTTTCCAAGTTTAAAACATGTTATACATGCAAGCTTTTACCAAATGTCATGGGCGTTACAACTAATAACACCAGGGTTTCTTTGTTTGGTGTTGGGGTGGGGGAATGGGGAGGGGGTATAACTTAATTAAATGTTAGTGCAACGGTATGCATGTGGTAATTTATTCATGTCTCCTTAAGTTTTGGCAAAATCCATGGAAACATGACATTTCAGAAAATGGTCTAACTGTACACCCCTCCACCCTTCTTCCACCCTCTTTCCTCACTCAGTGCTATGAAGTAATTACCTATACTGTGATACCGTTAGACGAAGTCTCGGTGTAAGGAAAGTTAACCGCGTGTAAGCCCGCACCACGCGGTGGTTACGCCATGAACCATGCGGGTAATTACGCAACCGACGCGCTCGAACAATTTGATAGACCCCTGGATCTACCTAAATCTACCATCGTTCTTGTGTTTCCGTTAAATACCAACCGCATTTAGTTGAACGTTATAGTCCTGATGGTTCCTGTAGGATGTTATCATACAACGTTTTAGACTGCTAGATCATCGAACATAGATGCTTTGTACATGAAATTTAACCCCGTTTCTTCGAAGAAGGTCATTTCATTGTAAGAAAAGAAGTGAAGTCTTGATAGAAAGTTACATTCCACTCTCCAAGTGTATATGTATATATCAGTAGTTCGGTTGTATTAGTTTTGACTATCAAAAGTCTTGCATAGCTTGTGCCAAGCTCTCGTTAAACAGTGAAAAACACAGAAACAAACAAGAGCAAACACAAGAAATTGTTCATCTCAAGATTTTCGTCCAATGACCTTGTCAGCTAATAAAACCATTTCAACATAATAGAGAATAAAAACTAAAATGACCAAAATGTCTGCCAGTGGAAAAAGGTGTGTCTATATAAAGCTGTCAATCATCGAGTTGAATATGTATAAATCAAAAACTCATTTGCATTAATTTATTAGCCAAAATTTGAAATGCATCAACATTTCTAACAAAAAAAATCAGATTCTGAGGTCAACAAATCTCCGTCCAACTGACCCGGTCCAGTTTATTGATCGTATTTCGACATGATATGTAGAAAAATACATAGAGGAAAATATTACCGTGTGTACGTAATAAGGGAGATGCCAATGGAACGGGCAGTTCCCTTGTATATCTGTAACATGATATAGGTTTAAACCCTGTCGTCTGCAAAAATGGATGTTATGCTTCCTTAGCGCTGTATACTATGGCCGGCCATTATAGACTTTATTTCTGCATCTCCTTGCAGTGTCACCCCCCCCCCCAACCCTTCCCCTATATACTACCTACGAACGAATTATAAAAAGTTGTTGTAATCATCCTCGCCCGCACTCCAGGTGTGATGAACGTCGATTTCGACGATGGCGACGACGTCAGACGGACATGACTTTACATTTGCATGTAACCAGACTATTACTGTGCTTGATTAATATGACATTGATATTTTTATAGGCGGTTCCCAGTGTATATACAAACGGCAAACAAGGTGACAGAGGGGTCGATATGGTACGCGTCGAGTTCGGTGATTTTCATGCCTAAGAAGCGTTGATGGATCTCGTTTTTTATGCATGGTGAAGAACCAGATACTCTTTTGGCCCTCCCGCAGGCGAAGGAGGATAACAAATGAGAGTGTCCTGATTATGTCACCAGCAGACAAATTAGGCTCTCTCTCCTCCCCTCTCGAGCGAGTCTTTTTTTTTTTATGTATTTTCTTTATTATTATTATTATTTCTTCTTCTTCTTCCTTGGCTTATATCCCGCGTACTGAAGAATCAAATCCTGTCCTTCATTGACCTTCTTATACCACAGAATAACCTAAACGTTTTCCTCTTGTAAGATTTATTCGCCTTCCTTCGTAGGCTGTTTGTTTGTTGCCTCTTGTCTAACTTTCCTTGCGCAGAGAGATTTATAACATTTTCAGTTGCCCGTATGTAAGGTTTGTATTTCCCTTTGGAACTAAAATAAGAGCAAAAACGTTTTAAGGAAAAAGTAAAGCTCTCTCGGTTGACTATGGAGCCAACCTAAAAAAAAAAAGAAAAAAAAAAGGAAAAACAGAAAAAGAAGACGCACTAAGAAGATGAATGAAGGCTTTCGAAAGGTGTGTGCTGTGTTGGAAAGGGGGTTTACTCAAGGTTTATTAGGGTTATGACGGGAAAGACAAATAATTAATGCTGACAAGATCCCATTGATCACAAGACATTTCATTCGAATAAAGCGAATCACCTGCCGATATATATATCAACGTAAGAATGGAAATACGTCACTGCAGCCTTCGTCTATGGAGTTTCTATATAGTCTCTACATATAGAGATAGTAATGATAACAATGATTATAATAATAGAAATAATAATAATAATAATATCGACCCCACAACTTAATGTGGCGCTCATTACAATTAGCAATCAGCGTGTCAAACTGCACTACGGCTGAACGGTACGTTACGGTGTCGTGGGTTGAGGCGGAGCGGGGATGACTTGTGACATGAACGGGTCACTATACTCCAGTACACACACACTCACACGGTGAATGCGATGAAACATCGTATAATACGGATCGGGTATATATTTATATACACACCACATATATATAGTAGTCTTTTGTCAATCAAGTCGCCCTACTTTTAATCTTTACGACTTCTCTGTATACACAAAAGGAGTCCCGTATTTTTCGCTATATTATTAGCTATGTCTTGTTTGAAGCTTTCTTAATAATTACAAAGTGACATATTTTCGAAATCAGACGAGTAAATTGAATATGAAATAAACACCGCAGGCGATCGTTTCTGTGCGTTGACTCTTGTGATGAAAGCTTGAAGTAACTTTTCTTTTACCATTGTAAATATTTGTCATTCTCTCGCAAAGTTTTTCAACTGAGTTTAATAAAATGTTAGCGAGTAAAAACCTGAAAATATCAGGAAATCAAGGCGATAGACCGATGCAGGGATCATTTATGTTCCGCACAACAATCACATCATTAAAAATTGAAGTTGAAAACTGCAACTCGAATGTAGAATGTGAGATTCTCAGAGGGGTTATATAGGGGGATTATAGAGTATAGGGGTGCCGGAGGTAGCAAACCTACACACCGCACGGCAATAATAATGGGTATCTATTGAATTTGTGTTGAAGTCTTGTATAAGTGTTGGTTCGTTAGTGTTTTTCATGACGACAGCGTTTATACGGTGCTATGTGTGTGATCCATGGAAACAATGTCTTACAGTGTTATGTTACATACATAGCCTTTACACGAAACTAGAATGATTCTCACACTGCTGCAGGTAGTGTCTGTAGCATATTCTTAATTACTGCGTTGGCTTCACTTGAACGCTACCTTGATGTGCTTTCAGTCACGCGATTTTTTTTTCTCGTAGTACAGCGAGGGAAGAATATGAATTATTCATCTATATATATTGCACGATTAAACTTATGAATAATGGATGCTACACATGCTTCGAGAGCGTTCATGCGCAGAACCGGAATGCCTCAGTGACTATATGGACCTGCTCTGGTTACTGACATATAGTAGTATGTATATACATACATCAACGTATATGTATAGAGTTCTGGGGGAAAGACATGAAAGCATTTACTCAAATTTATGTGTGATATTATAGTCCTTACAGTATATATCTCTCAGTCTAAAGAAATGAAACCATCTGTCTCATGTCTGAATCACGTATAGGCTGGTATACAATTCCCTGCACCAGACAATGACATCAATGGGGATGGGAGTCCCATAACGTGTTTCAAATTATTGTCTTCCCTGAGATGATCTAATGTTAACAAGTTGAGATAACTTCCTCACTGCCCGTAGATCGATAAATTGGCCACCTCTAAATCACTTCCAGTACTGGCTTCAGCACTTGTTTGTACTGATGTTTCTCCGTCCCCAATCTAGATTCCTACACACTGGAGAAATACATCTCTTTGCCAAATCTTCACTTATGATACTGCTGACATCATTCCTGTCGATGAAGCCATCTCGATTTTTGCCCCCACTCCCTGATCCCCTTCGATTTCCTCGGCATGCCCCCTTCGCCTTCCCCATCCTTCCCTTTCCCAGCTTAATTCAAACCGGCAACGCAGTGCTAATCCTCATGGATTCAGCTGTACTGAGTGAGGGATTAAGGCTGGAAAAATCTAAACAAATTTGCCATTGTTTGAGTAAACTATATAGGCCTACATATATATTCATCGACACAGTGTACACACCCAAAATATACGGATTACTGCATTCTCGCACTACCGGACTGCTACTGATGTAGGCCTTAGTCTTTGATTACGTACTGTCGCTAGTCGAGACTAAGCAATGAAATGAAATGAATATTCATACTTTCAAAGCCACAATAGTATGAATAAATTCGTCATTCTGCCCTCGCTGTACTACGAAAAAAAAATTCGCGTGCTGCACACTTGCCAACCGTTCATCCATGGAAACTAGTCGTCATCGGTTCGAGGTTGGCCTGTTGACAACTGAAACCAAACGTAGCTGTCATAACTTGGCCATGGGGACTCCACAACGTAAACATAAACATGGCCCAGTTATGCGCTGTCAAAGAACCCTGCAGAAACACTTGAGGAGAACAAAAAAAAGTTTACGAAACAGTAAAATAAGAATTTTGGGGGTTTCGGAGCAAATTATATTTCCAAAAAAAAAAAAAAAACCTACAAAAACGACGGTAAAACTAGAAGAAGAAAAAAAAAAAATATTATAACAGGGAAACTAAGCCAAAATAAAAAGGTATTCGGTGCAAAATGAGGAAAAGTCATAAATCTTATAAATAAAAAAAAAACGCAGTTAAGAAAATTGGGGTAGTGGATAGATCATTTATGGCGACATTCTTGGTATAAATGATGGGAAGTTTTAGGGAGGTAATGTACTTGAGAAAGTGTCAATCTCTTGTCGTTGGTGCCATTAAGAGTGATTTAAAGGTTGAAGTTTCTGTCCTGCTGGAGGGTACGATGAAAGCGCATTGAGAGAACAAAAAACATGTGTTTATCAAGGGCGTTCATTTATCACTATGCCACCGGATACTAATGTTCAAGTCTTTCAATGTCAGGCAAACGGTAGATAGAAGAGATCTGTTTGTTGCTGTTTTATCTGTTTTTTCCCCTTTTCGAACGTTGGACCGTTAACTTTCTTCATCATTTTCTTTACATTTTTCACCTATAAATTCTTCTCTTTTTTCCTTCTAGATATTTGTCTCTCTAACAAAGACTAGCTTTGTCTACTTCGTTCTTTCATGTTCCACAAACATTAGCTCTAAATGTTTTTTCTTCTTCACAAAGTCAACATTAAACATACCCCCATGCAGCGAATTATCTTTTACAGTCAATTTGCTATGATACAATATTTACTGTTTATATATACGTTGTATGTTATTCTCATCAGATATCAAATGTAAACTTAATCAGACATTATCATCCTATTTAAACGCAAGCAAAATTCGTCAAAATAATACCTGCGTTTGAAAAAAAGGAACTTCAAGATAAAAAACAAAACTCTTGTAAAAATTTGGCCCTGCTTCAATGAAGATTTTATAAATCAGATAACGTTGTGAATAATGCTGAGAAAGACGAACTTTCAAGGAAGTATGTGACCTGTAACGTTCCTATAGATAAAATATCCTTGTATAAAGATAACAACCATCATTGGTAAGCTGCCCCCTCTACTCCCCCCCCCCTTTCCATACCCTTCCTTGTTTCCATACTACATTCATGCATAGGAGGTGTTCGAACAAAGTTTAGAATAAAGGGGAGCATGTTATCATGACTTTTTAATTATGTTCACCATACTCCAGTGTCATGCTAATATAATCATTTTCGCGTGCATGGGGACAAATTTTTCCTGTTTCTCAAAACGTGTCTGATATATCAGATGATATATGATATATGATATGATAAATATATCTGAATCGTCATGTAAATTGATTAAGTTAAAAATTATTTTTAATTTGTGGTATTTCATTTTGAAGAAATTTTGTTTGTCTTTAATGTGAGCAATAATGTAGAATTAATGGTTCATATATATCGCAACTGATTGTCCAATGTTAAACGTTATACATTTTTGCATTGTAACCTTGAAACATTATGAGGGAAGAACATGTCAAAGAAATATATATGATACTTTAACTGGACCTCTAATTATATTTTTATCAATTTTAGTAAGTTAAATTAGGATAGATTTCTTATTCATTTCAATATTTTTTCTATTCTTCTATTTTTCTCTATTTTCAGCTTTTCCGGCAGGTATTTACGCAACACCAGCGACTGCGTCTGAAAATTCAGCGTTAGCTCATGCTCATTCTATGGCGCTTTCTGATTATCGACGACAAAACAGCGGTTTTAAAGAACATATGACTTGCAATGGAGGAGGAATGATTATGAACGGAAATAACAAAGTAAGCTATTTGTTTTGCGTCAAAACAAGATCATTTTTATGTACACTGAAATACAACCAAGTTTTTGATGTTGAATAAAATGGCTAAAATTTCATACTATATTGGTCTGTAGAAACATGAGAAATTCGTTCGTGTGAAATTACCCCTCCACCCCCAATGTATGTACGGTTAAATTATTACACTCTCCTGTTGGCTGCGATGACCTTTTACGGTTACCTGAATCTTACATCGATTATTCGAACTACACGACTATTAATAGAACCAGCGATCCTTTCCTGTATCCGTCGCACAAATTGCATATTTTTGGATGTGCTAAGAAAGGTCGCTAACTTCATCTATTTGAGCAGAACTATTTTTCGTCTACTATTTTTTTATATTATTATTATTTTTTTATATATATAAAACTTATTAACTTATCACAACTATTGCACGATTCTTTCAGTAAGTGCATGGGAATATCAATTTATGTAAGATAATCTATGTACGAGAATCTTTGAAAAATGAAAAAAAAAGTAAGGATATAGTGGTTTGGGGTAAATAATCAGCGCATGTACAGATCTATTCAAAGTTGCATAGCCTACATCAATAAAGCACATCATCCCCACCCAACATTGCATGAACAAACGGGATACCATGGATGAAAAGAGGGCGCTATTGAATTTGATCTTTTTAAATCATCAGACGCTGAACGAAGGAAACGGATTTCAGACGGTTTGGGGATTTAACTGCCAGGCAAATATAATTACTTGCATTATAAATATTTGTACATATCAAAATTGTATTTTCATTTTACCGACACAAATCGTACGAACAAAACTGCGGCCTCAAGGAACGCTAAGAATTCGATATATATATGTATGTAAATATATATATTTATATCCAGGCATTATGATACAGTCCCAACAAAGCACTCACACCTTGTTTGTCCGTTTCCACTCCACTAAACTAACTTAAAAGCAAGACTTTACAAGGCTAATCATTTGATGCTTTCTCCCAAAATAACGCAAACCTTCTGCCCAATAGCTTTTACCCACTAAATGATCATTTCAAAACATCGAGTCCAGATTTTTATATGCTAAATAATAGGTTAAAGTAATCTTTTTCTATATCTTTTGCTTACTGTTTTTGTTAATTTTTTATGCCTAAGCATTAGACAATGTGTTGATATTTAACACGGAAAAGTATAACAAACTTTCTCGTGATGTTTGTTGTGTTTTGTACATATACATATTGGCATAAGCACAGATACGACTTTTTTTTTAAATAAATTTCAGTTTGTTCACTAGTTTTCAAATTTTCAACAAACCTAACAATACAAAAAAATCAATAAAAGAGAAAAATACTTACTTAAATTACGACTTAGTTTGAAAAAAAAAAGTCAAAGAAAAAAATTAAATGGTGTATTCTGAGGCATATTTAGCTGTTACAATTGGTTTATTATTAGGTCTAAACGAAAGATTGTGGCAACAAAAGAAACTTTTGAATTTTGATACTTTCCCAGACTAAACGTCCCCCACTCCACTGACGGTGGAGGCATGCCCGTTCCCTTCCCCCTTTCCCACTTTGTGCACACCACTGAACTAGGGTATCCTCCAACATGGGCTAGTTGAGAAAAAGTAAAGTTACCTCGGTACTTATATATTCCTATTAATTATTTATCAACCATGAACATGCAAGAAACGAAAATAGGGACAATATATAAAGAATCTTTCAAACTTTTGTTTTGTTTTATTGTTTGAAATAAAACATAAATGTACACATTGCTTACCTGTAAATTGATTGTTATGATCTAAACTAAATTGAAAATTGACCAAAAATTCAACAAAACGAGGCTGTCTTATGAGTTGTTCAACGTTAGACATTTTGAATTTTTATGAAAGCGGACGAATGAGTTATAAAATGGGACGTAATTTTACACACGTGGCGGTTCATCCCAAATAATACAGTTGTGACTTGATTTCTCCATCGTCGGTATTCATCGGGACCATAAATTTTCAATTATCTCTAAACGTATATAGTTTTGGAAATCAAATAGAAGTTTGATATTGTCTAAAAACAGACATACCAGTTTAATATTCGGGCTTTGTCCTAGGAATTCTTCCTTGGTAACCGGATAGGACTTGTCGACAGCGTGTTAGTCACGGATATAACGAAGCTTTAATGCGAGTACGCCTCTTCAATCAACACAATCAGATTAAATCGACCCCATCGAAATTCAATTTTGCTTGCTTCCATCGCAAGACCTTTTCATAGTCAATATACAGATATTCATTTTTTCCCATCCATTTTTGCTTAGATGCCAGCCCGTACAATATACGTCATATTAGATGTCTTGTTGATTAACTAGTAACACGCAGTTTTACAGACCAGTTAGAATATTTGCGTATACAAGGTCGATATGTTCTCATGGTAATTATTTATGAAGCGTAACAATCGCATACGCTTTAAAAACCATCGCCCCGCGTCACGAAACAGTTAAATCTACACGATTCTGAGACATAGAATACTAATGTCTTGCGAACAAAAAGTGAAATTTGAAAATGAAAGAAATTGGATCGAATATGTCAAACCGAATGAAGCTAATAACATACGTGTATAGTAACTATTTACGATGTATTGAAGAAAGTAATCATAATGTAATTACAATATAAAACCGCTAAAGCTAAGGACAGTCACTTTATATGAACAATATAAGAGTAGATTTGTTATAAAATCGTCCTAGTTTTAGTTCCATTCAGGATATACAGGCCCGTTAAAACTGTGATGTGGTGCAATTATGTGTGTCATACCGTATTTATTTATAGGAAACAAGAGCATATAGCGCGGCCGGTTATAATGCTTGTGGTATGATCTAAATTCTTAAACACTAATCTATTCCAAGAAGTGATTATGTTAGGTTTAAAATAAAATGTGAAAATATAGTATGGAAGCGATTGTGCTTGTACCATTAACGTTAATCAAGCATGACATACATCTACAAACGGGTTTACCCTATACAATGTAAATACAGTCGGTATGTAGTGCGCATGCTCAAAAGACAGTTTCATTATATGCAGCTGTTTCGAGTCTCTTTGTGACGTAATGAAGACTCAGTCTGGACATTTTAATATTTTCTAGCATAGTTAAGTGCTTGAACACTGTTTTGTGCGAAAACGATGTTATTTTACTCAATGGCGATATTTCAAGCAAACTACAACAATGTACCGTAGGTTGTACAAAGTAGGCTACACAACACGAAACTTTGATTTACCGTGGCTTTCACAGTACCAGTTTTCAGCAACACTGACTATAAAAGGCCTCTTTTTAGGTCTGCACAAAGATACGGTATATATA
>JAIPMN010005959.1:0-20000 GCA_020650975.1 Apostichopus californicus
GCGAAATGCGGGTCAGTTGGGAGCTCTGATGTTTTAACTTGATCAAACAAAAACAATGCATGTCTTGGTTTACATTGCCACACGCATCGTAAGATACTTTAACACCCCCCTCCCTCCCCCCCCCCCCCATTTTTAGACAGTCAAAGGATGTAGACTGTAGAGTATATATACGAGCATAGCCTACTTGGAAACTTTCGAAAGACAATAAAATAGTTAAAGTCGAAAAACACTTTTGCCGCCAAAAACGTCATTGTCATTCTGTGAGAGTTCTTTTTCTGATTATTATTATAATATGTCAAATTCTGTACTTTGTAGATCATACATATCATTCAAATTCAAATATCTGTGCTGTTTGCATTTTCTATCTATTTATTATGGAAAACGTGGCGTCGAGTGTATCCGCAGTAGGAATAGTGATGGGATAGAAACATATTCCTGTCGCCTGTTGTTACGCCTATGCGGTAAGTAATGACGAACATTTCTTTCATGTAAATCTCACTTTATTATCACGTACTGAAAATCATGCAAAGATATAAACTATGGATAGCCAGGTATACACTTAGATTACAAACCAGTGTGAAGAAGAAATCGATAAGCACGTGATCTTGTTTTACATTGTTGGTCAACACAGGTGCGAGATGAATATTCATGTTTTATGTTGCGTTATTTTTTTATATAATTAACTGGACATGCGCACATTAAGGTGTATATCAATCAAGTGAAAATGTATGGTGTAAATCAGCGATACCCAAACTTTTAGGCCCCAGATATCAAAATCTACCATGGCGGGACATGAGTCACGAACCACCAGAGCCCCGCCCTTCAGAATCGATGCTTAAAATACATGAAAGCTGCCTCGGACTTGATGTTAAAAGTAAGTTAGTCGATCTCCTTTGGCAAGCTCCGAAAACTCTATAGATACATTCTGGAAAAATTACCGCGACACACCGAAATACTTCGCGACCCACTTTTATTGCGCGAGAGGGTCGCGATCCAGTCTGCAGACCGTCGGTGGGCATCACACGACATGTGGTATGGCACATTGCGTAACATTATATTTCAAAATAAACTGCCAATGTAATAGGCAATACTGCTACATGATATCTGGTGGGGATTTTCTTGTTGTTCCTGCCAGAGTTTAGAAATCATTTGGCCGTCACCAACATGGACGGCATGAGAAAGGTTCATAGAACAGAATGACAAGATATCGCTGCCTGGTCCACGAAATCCAACCTTTAAAACTGGTGAAATGTTTAGTTTACGAGCGCAAAATCCTGTGAAGACATCGTCCAATGGAAAGTCGGGAATGTGCTGTGCTACTTGGAATAACCTTGGCGGTAAATCACCGGACATGACGTAAGCATAACCTCGGCAAAATGGCGGATAATATTTGTAAGGATAACTCTTCTCTGATATAAACCATTTGCTGTTTCTGTCTCTGTATGGTCTGCTATATTTATAAACATATCCGCTCATGAAATTTTCAGACGGTGCTGATATCAACATTTTGACAATGTTATGTAAATTAAAATACACGTCATCATCACCCTTGAGAACGTATCGAGCGTTAGAGCAATATTCACTCACCCATCTCATACCCATCATAAACTTTTGTGTTAAATTGTAATAAGAGTCTTTGAAGTCTTCGACGATGATATCGCGGTATTTCTGCGATTCCGTCATGATACGGTTATTGAGGTTCATCTTCGCTGCATCTCCGATCAAATATACCACAATTATCCGTTTTCCCAGAATATTCGCATCACTGAGTGAAGTCTCCCGTTGTATATTGCGAAGGTTTGAATGACTAGGACTGGAATGTATAAGTACTATCAAGAAAACATCTTTGTTCTTGCATATATTCGTTTCAGGGATTACAAAAGAATAATTGTGTGGATTTATGATACCGTCAGAGATTGCTTCGGTATATCGGTTAGGGCTATGCAATCGCAAATAGTCGGAATATGATGCAACGGTGTGAACGGTTTTGGACGCCTGATCGTTGAATACTAATAGGTAAAGAATGACCACTCCTGCTAGGGAGATCAATATTAATCGTTTTGCAGATGGACTGCAAGGACGCAAACAAACTAGTGATCTACGAATCTTGGTTGTCATGGTTTCACAGCTTTATAGTAACAATTGAGCAGCTCCTAACATCTCGTGAAGAACGTTCAAGCTGTAAAAAAGGAAAAAATATTAGAAAAATCGTTACACAGCTGCCATAGCGGACTTTAGTAATTTAGAAATGAATGAAACTTTTTCACATCGCTAACGAAACTTTTGTTACAATTTCCGGGCCGAAGTCCGGTGGGGGGGGGGGGAAGGGGTGTGGTGCTACAGCCCTATGGGTTAGATGGATTGCTTAGGTATTAATGCTGTGTCCAGTCTAGTATTTCTATCCCTTTTGGTGTCTCTATGCAGTTCCTTTAAGATGGAATGCTTATGAGAATTTGCTTTTACTACTAATGACTCTTTTATGTACAGTTTATAACAAGACATGCAAAGTCGAAAAAGGGAGAATTTCCGCAATATTGCACAAGAACTCTATTCTCTAGGTTTAAAATATCAAGTTTGAGTTTGCCTCATTACATGGCCACTAGTAAGCACACCTCAAAATACGTTAGTTTAAATATGAACGGGGTTACAGTTATTGCTCTTATTGATTGTATACTCCAAAACATTGATTAGAGACACTAAACAAAGTCAGGCTGGTAATGTAGTAACAATTTGTGGTTCATAACGTTGTTTGAAAGTCTGGTCATCATATTCCACCAAAAGTTCTAAGTTACAGACAATTTTTTCCCCCAGAATCAACACTGGAATATATAAGACAATAAATCATTGAAACTGGCAGGGAAATATTCTGTTCATTTTGTCATTTTTAGGAGATTTGATGCCTCTCATTATTGAATCCATTCTACTCTTTAAGATAGACATGCATGATGCATCATGAGATCAATGCTAACTTGGATAGGCAAGAGCTTGCCGCATAGAAGATGAATTGACAGATTAAGAGATGATGTAAAGCAAACATGAATTAAATAATTAAGCATCCATGGATGGGAAGGACATGGGGCAAGGATGTGGCAGTGGTAAGAGTTACAGGGTTCCCAAGGAACACAAATCTGTAAGGAAGTTGATTTTGCTTTTAGAGAAAAGAGAATAGGGCAGTCTCTATGACAGTGGCGTAGCCAGAGGGGGGCCAGGGGGGCAATGGTTCCCCCCAAATTTGCTTTGTGCTACAGTCTTGCCCCCCCCCCACCCCCAAAAGGAAATCAAGTGATGTATTCAAAATACTTCTTCTAATCACAAGTATTCATACCTCAGGGCTCATGTTCATACTTCATATAAGGTCAGAACTATTGGTAATCAGACCAAGATATTACACATTTTAGGCCTTCATCATACCCACATATGGAGACCGTTGATCAATATCCTCAGTAAGCGCCAATAATTTGGCAGGTTGTATAACCATTACATATTAGCGCTAGCAATCCAGGTGCATATCAGCGACCAATGCTGCCACTTTGTGCAGACGAGGTGCCCATTGATACATATATTTCTTGGAAATTGCTACCATCAACCATCATGGGGTTACCCCCTAAAGAAAAGTCTTGCACCCCCTAACAATAGAATGCTGGCTACGCCACTGCTCTATGACATTAACAGCACTGTCATCAGATATAGTTGGTGAACTGGGTAGGACCATTTCCAGCTTAATATTAACTGCATTGAAATTTTGTTATTGTGTATAATTACATAACATTGTGAAAGGGGTAACTAGATGGTTTCCCACCAGCTTTAAACATGTTTCAAGATGTACAACCAATAAGGTGGCAGCCTATGTCATGTAGTATTTCAACAAGTTGTGAATGTGTCCTCCATTCTGATATCATACCAGCTGCCACCTTGCTTTGCATATAAATAATTGAAACTTTTTAAAGATTTTGGATGTTATAGTGCAATTAAAACATTCAAAGGTGAAAAGGCTATTAGTTAATAATAAAGAAAGAAAGTTATGCATTTTCAGTGGTGTCTGTTTTATTAGTTATTTAATTTTTATTATTGTCATCTTTAATGAATCTTTAATAGTCCTGCTCAGTGCAGTGCACTGCTTTCCAGAGTGAGAAGGTTAAAATAAAGATGTCTTTACTTATGTAGGCTAGATACATTTGATATTTTTTCTCTTGCTGCTGTTGTCCAAAAACGAAGCAAAATGCACATACTTTGCAAAGGCCTCATTCTCAGGAGTTCATAGGTCATGAAGGACAGCATGGTTATTACTACTGGGTCAAGTGTCTAACTAATTTTCCCAATGTCAGTGGTATTAGACCTGTATCTTATACAACCATTTTGTTATCTGTATTTGAACCCATGCAACCACAATGAAAGGCAATGTGAGAATCTGCCTGAAGAAATGGTTTGCTGAAAATATTTATTTGCTTCCCACCCGTGGGCATCAGAGGAAGCAGTGACGGGCTGGAACATTATTCTACTCAATGAACCCTATCCCCCTTCACACACATACTGTACACACACCTTTTGTAATCTGCACAATCAACCTACAGTACATAATCATACAGTACCTTGAAAGACCTAACGCTTGAAACTGAATTACAGCAAGCTCACATAACTATCTAAGGCCTTCTTCTTCATGGCATGCTGGATTAATACTTATTAAAGAACACCACTAGTGTTCCAAAATATGCTAGTAAGTAAAATACACTTGTCAACCACACTCAAACCTCAACAAACAGGTTACTGCCATCCAGTGAAAGCAATTTTGCTCATTGAGACTTCTTCTTGCCTGTTCTAAAAGTAATAGTACCCTTCAATGTTAGAACTCAATGTCTAAGAATAATTTGGATGATGCTTACCTCCAGGAAGATAATTAAAATCCTTTTACTAGTTTTAGCAATATCAACAACTACTGTATGTAGGCTATGTATGTATGTAGGCCTATGTATTTTAGATCCTCCAACTGCATAACCTAGCTGTTAACAATGGAATCTCGAGCGACTGGTATTCAGAGCTGCCTATTGTTGCTACTTCCCTCGTTGGTAGTAGTAGGCAGTGAAAGAAGCTGCTTGCAAATTTATTAAAGTTAGTATTCGTATATACCACATCTCGGTTGAAATCTTCGAGTTGTTTACGTTACGGAAGTTGTTTCGTGCAACTGAGCTATCACTGGTGGTGGTGCTGTAATAAAATAAGTTGCAGTTGGATGTTATTGCATAACCTGGGTGTTACCAGGGTGTTACTAAAACGAATGACAAATGCGTTACACATTAACGATTGTACGGAAGCGTAGAAAGGACATTGCATTGACGAGTTACCGACTTGACAAAACGACAATTATCTGCAAATTGACGAGTTGACGAGATGGTAACGTGACAAAATTCAGAAAATTGACGTTTTGACGAGATAACGGATCTCGTCAAATCCCGTTATCTCGTCAAAACGTCAATTTTCTGAATTTTGTCGAGATAGTAGTATGTAGTATGTTTTCTAGGGGGGGGGGGTCGCAAAAGGGACTGGAAAAGGAGAACATTTGCGCCAGTTATGGAGCTACTCTGTAACAGTGGCGTAGGGAAGGGGGGGTGGGGCATCTTTCTATATAACTCTACAGAGGTAAATGTCAAAGGCACAGCACTCAAGCGCATTCTCACACAAAAGCTTTCCCTGTGGTTTCTATCCATAAATTACACCAAAACCCTGCAACCATGTAACATGCAATTTTCCTCAAATCATTTTTGCGCAGAAAACCAATAACCGCATTTACTCCACTCCGTTAATCTCCACTCACCACCGTCCTTCGTTGTCATTCGTTGTCATTCGCTGTCATTCGCTGTCATTCGCGAATGATAATTAACCCTGTACAAAGTCAATTGTCATTCGGTCATTCGCTGTCATTCGTTTTAGTTTGTCCCCATAACCTTACCATGCGCAAAAACGTTTGAAAAGCGAGCACAACGAATGCTATCGTGGAGTTATAACTAGAGACCTATAGGGTCTCTAGTTATAACCAGGGGCGGCGATATGTTTCAAATATTGGGGGGACATTTGCTTGGGTGCAGGCATGGGCGCAGATCAGTCTTGGATAATGGTGGGGACGCATGTCTGTTCTCTGATACTATCTAAGCGGAGCGCGACCATGGGTTCGCGCGTAGCGCACAAGAATTGTTTTGGGCAAATATACCTCCCAGATCGCCGGAAATAACACTTCCCAGACCCAATGATGCTGCCAAACCACCTTAAGTTTCAGATCTCATGGCTTAGAAATTTAGTTAGGGGAAAAACATGGGCGTATGCAGAAAAAAATCAGGGGACAAATAATCCAAGTAGACTTTTGTATACGATGTCGTCTCCCAGAAAACAATTATAGACTGCCGCAAATGCGATTTCCGTCCTATATTTAACAACTATAACAACAAATATAATAAAATGGGAACTGCTGCATGTCATTTGCACAATGCTGGATCAAACTGCGCCAAAGTTCAATACTGGGGAATTTAAAATGCAGCGTTTGGTCAAGACAAATTGGTGGGGACACGGTATATCATGTCCCCACCACTGAAAAAGTTGGCGGGGACACGTCCCGCTGTGGTGATATTATGTAACAAATTATGACACGGTTAGAAAGGCGCGTAGCAAGGAATTTGCCAAGGGAAGGGCGAAGCTTGTAGGCCGAAACTATCTAAGCGTAGCGCCACTATGTGTCGGCGCGAAGCGTTAAAGAAAATTTTGGCCGAAAATTCCTCCCAGATCGCTGGAAATGGCACTTCGCAGGCCTTGTAAGTTGCATCTAAGCATTTTCTATTTTGACATTTCTAGCGATATCATAAAAAAAATACAAAACGTATGCTCAAGGGGGGGGGGCGGTCGCCCCCTTCACCCCCCCCTTGGCTACGCGCCTGCGGTTAGAAATCTGGTAGGAAACAGGCAAAATGGTAACCCAGTGAACCCATATCGATGTGGATCATATATATGTTTGTACGTAACACTCATACACAAGAGTACAGACATTATGATAATCATCATGAGTGACAACTTGCTATACGGTCACGGTTTACAGAAACGACCACGAAGTGTCATTTACCTCATGCAGCATGTGTTGGATGAAATTTTAGCCACCGCCAAGAATGATGAATTAATCATTTCACGCATTACTTTCTATTTATAGCCAGGGATATTAGATACTATATACCCCCACCTAAAATATTGGGGGTGGACATGCCCCCGTCCCCCCCCCCCATGATCGCCGCCCATTTTTTATAACTACCCAAGCTCATTTTAGTGTCATGTTAAATTATTTTGAATGATTATATATTTTATATAATATGAATCCATCGGAGTGTCCTACATACTGCTAGTATAGCAACGTGAACCGGCGCACAATGTGGCCTTTCAGAGGACAAACACTAGTATCGGGTTTCCCCGACATACTAGAGCCGTTGAGAAACTTTAATATTCACAATTTTGTTGATCAGTTCGACATAAACACTGCCCGACTTCCCTCGATTTTCCAATCGAGTTGACTCGCGGTGCGGATGGACCGCATCAATATCAAATTAACCCTGTCACTGAAATTGACGGCGGTACCCTTATCTTATAGATGGCTTGTCTTCAAATGCAAGCAGGCGGTACATGAGAAATAATAAAAATAACTAATTACCTAATTTTGCAGTACTCCCACCGTAATGTGTCCCAACCCTTTACAAAATGAGTCAGGCTTAACCACATGCACCGGTCTGCGAAGTTTCAGTGAAGTTGAAATGGTCGTGTGACCTGTTTAGTGTATCCATCAATTTTGCCCTTATTATGTATGACTAATAATCTCTGACATCAATTCCATTCTACAAACCAAACTTAGGTATGGTGACCTGCAAAAAATGAACACAAACGACATAAGCAAAGTCATGCATTAGGGTACCCAAATAGGGACTTCACAAGAAGGTAACTTGATATATAATTGCTACATGCAAGCAGTGTCAGAATATATACATGTAAACGTTAATTCTTTTACAGGAATTGTTTAATCTTGCTTCGCAAGTGGACTTCTTCAAATTTTTATGACCACTTACTCAGTAGAAGGAATTGGTTTACAACTGTCGCCAGCGTTATTCCAACCTGAATTTTGGAGTTGATTGTCCTACCGGTGTATCGACTCAGAACAGGTGCCCGCCGACTGGTAGCGGTGCTGCGGAGCCAATACCATGTGGTTACGGAAGGTGCTAAGTTTCGACCGATTCGCCAAAATACGGCGCTTGTTTCAGGACCATGGCGCCGCCGTTTGGAGCACTGAGCCCGGTAGCAGTTTACGGCCAGTCCGTCCCTGTTAAAATTCAGTTGAGTAATTCCCCAAAGGTTGGAAAGCCAATGGAAGCTCATCTGAAACTCTATCCATGTGATGCTTATAGATAACACTGGCTTACGTTCCGATGAGTGTTCAGACGTATAACGAGGCATGATGCATAAATTATCGCACACATTCGCCATAAACATCAACATCTTACAGACGAAAATATTTAAAATTTGACCGATATCACAAATATATATAATGAGTGAGGTATATAGACACCCCAATAATAAAAAATACATGCCATGTTGATCGAGCGAAGTTGTTTCGAAACTATGAAAAAGACAGAACCAAACCCCAAACCAAAACCACGGGAGACTCTGCGTTACAACACTTCAACGCAGCGAGATTGAAAAGATCAAGCGAATCTTGTACCTGGGTAAAGATCGATTTAAACGGGAAACCTTGTATGATTGTGGGACGAACACTCGAACCACTACACCACGTTTTTTTCTAGAATTAAGTGATACGTGCTAACGAGGAGATTAAACACGAGTACGAAAGAACATAGAGAATTCAGTCATGGTTGTAATAAAAAGGATCTATTTACATTTAAAATGTTCATACAAAAACATAAACTGATGGAAACAATTAGTACAAAATGTTGTTTTTTTTCGAACCGCTACATCACGGATTCACAAGAATTAAGTGATCTATGCTAACGATGAGATTAAACACGAGTACGAAAGAACATAGACAAACTGAGAATTCCGTATAAAAAGGATCTATTTACATTTAAAATTTTCATACAAAAAAATAACCCGATGGAAGCAATTTGTACAAAACTGTCGTTTTTTTTAACTGCTACATCATGCTTTCACTAGAATTAAGTGATCTATGCTATCGATGAGATTTTAAACACGAGTACGAAAGAACATAAAGAATTCAGTCATGATCTAATATGGATCTATTTACATTTAATATTTTCATACAAACAAATAATTTGATGGAAGCAATTAGTACTAAATATCGTTTTTTGTGCGTTACATAAGTTAAACCAGTCACAGTCTTGACAGTTGAAACTTGTAATAATCCAACATACTTTCCCAGACATTCTTGAAATGTTAACTTAGACAATGGAACTTCTCAGTGGGTACTATGCTCCAAGACAGGCAATATGAATGCATATTGCAGTTTCACAGAAGTGACCATTATTTATAATTCTAGCATATTAAGGGCAATACTGATACATTTACGAGGTGACTTAAGGCACAAAATTAATTTTGACATGTTGTATACCGTTACAGCAGTTTCTCAGTACATTTTGTATGTCTTTAACACTTTAAATTTTGAGAAATTATCCATTAATTAGCTGAGGTTTGCCAATGAAAGTGACTGGACCATGTATTCCACTATACAGACCATTAGGTCAATTCCTCAGATGCAACATACAACTCAATTGTATGTATGTATTTTAGATCCTCTTGCAAGCAGGAACTCGTAAAGAAGCCTCATTGGCTTATCAAAGCCGCATGCCTATTAGATTCATATTTAACGTTCATGATTATGAATTGTCAATTGTCAACAACTCTGTAACTGGACGACATACATTAATCTTGGCGTGACTCGAACTGGGGACCTTATGATTGGAAGGCACCGGCATTAACCACTGAGCTAACACTCCTTTATAGTAAAACAAAAAGTTTTGCTAGCCAGAAATAACATGTTCACAATGCATTAAACATTTGTCAAGGACATTTGAATGTCAGCCAAGGGTGCTCTGTTGTTTATTATGCAGTTAAAAAAACACGATTTGGTTGCAACCATTACAATGGATTACAATAATATTAAGGAAGCATACTCCTATTAGAGACTATATCGATCTGCCCGATTGTTCTTGTTCAGGAAAAGTGCTAAAAGCAGTAGGAGAACACCTTTTTTGATATGTTATCAATCAGGATATGGCTTTGTGTTTTGGGTCAATTGAGGCAATTTTATACCCCTTTAGGCCTCCCAGGAGCAGTGTACGAAAATGGTTTACTATACTGAGTAAAGAGGTTGGTTTACCAGTGACGAAAATTTCAGGCTCTAATAGCAAAAAGTCTGCACGGTCATGATACAGAAACTTGATGGTGTCATGAATGGCCAACTCGTCAGGTATCCAGTGATGGGTAGACTATAAAAAGGCAGGTTCATATTGCTATCAGTGAGATATCTTTCCATCCTCTGCAACCACCTTTGATTTAATATGTCCAAGGGAGAGTCTTTCTGCTGATTTTAACTGTATAAATGTCATTTAAATGTCATTTAAAGACATAGCACTGTTCCATAATGTATATATCTCCAGTGTAGAATGGCTGGTAGTTGTAAATCAGGGCCTCTTGCTCTTCCTCCTGACTACTAAAGCTGTGATTACTTTTCCTAGCTGCAATAAATGTAAACAGAAAAAAAGAGTGAATTGCTTAAAAAATCATTTTTATTTTAAATCATCTTATAAACTTAAAATGCAAAAGCCGACTGAATGTGTTTCTAACAGCTTAAAAAACACCTGCTTCAGTCCTCTTGCTCCGGCCCCTTCACCCCCACCCCCCATGTACAACTGCCCACCACTGGAATTCTCTCGTTTCTCACTGAGGCAAGTAATAAGTACAACAAGCCAAGCAAACAGCCCTTGGTCTTGTTAAATGATTTATCTGATCACAAATTTTAGGGATTTACATAACCAACACCTAAGAGAAAAAAGTGGACAAGAGATTGACCAATTGACAATTTGTATCCAATCCTTCAAAAATGTACTCATTTCTGTGGTAAAAATGAATTTTTCCTTGATATGAAAAATGACAGATCAAAGAGTTCTCCAAGTACATTTATCAAAATATATTTCATCTTGAGCATAGTAGGCCGTTATTTGCAAAGTCCCTGAAGTCATTGTCTTCTTTGTAACAATAAGAGACTGACATTTTAGTACAAGATGGACATGACCTTAAACAATCTTTATCTCAAATTTAAGTATTTTGTAAGGCTTTGACTAACAAAATCACAGCATTCTTCTTAGCAAAAGTGTCTTATTATGTTATTTGGGGCAAGTGGCATGCACAGGATTTCAAATGTGTTTGGGGGAAGGGGGGGGGGGGGAGTGGGGTTGATTGGGGCAAACTCTAGATTTCCCCCAACTGATATAGGTAGAGCATGAACTGTTATGGTAGGGCTAAAGGCTGACAACCAAGCAAAGGGATCTGGGAGACTTATTTATACCATAAATGTGGTCTATAATTAGCTCCAAATGCAACATTGTACTGACAAATACTCTTGAATGTTTGCATGAATTGAAAAAGAGAGTGTACGCTCTGAGGAGTGGTCAGACTCACCCGGCTGAATGTTACAAGCCCCTGACCACCCCCCCCCACTCAACCATATTTCACTTACTATAGAGGGTGGGGCCATAGAGCAACATGCAAAGGAAGCATTGGAATTAACAAGTTCCGTACATGGCACCCTAAAGCACCCAGAAACGCATCTAATATTCATCTTATTCTAATTAATTATGAATTTAAGGGATTTTACAATGCATTTCCTTTGTATTATTCTTCACAATATCCTTCCTCACCTTCGCTGACAATAAACTCTGCCATGTACTGCGATACTTTCACTGCATCCCCGGAGTGCGGAATATTTTTCTCTGAATGCATATTCCACTCGAACGGATTCTTTTCTGGATGCCATTGGGTGCCATAGATAGGGTATTCGTAAGCTTTAAATTGGAAGATAGAAAAGGAATGAAACGTTAATGATGGAAACATATTGTTAGATTAGTTCTGGAAAACAAAGCTTTCTATTGTATTTGCCACGCAAAGTCATTAGCCAAGCTATAAACATTCACACCCTAGCAAATATGGCAGCAATTTCTCCTCCCCTGTCAGAACAGTATT
This sequence comes from Apostichopus californicus, assembly GCA_020650975.1. Classification (NCBI taxonomy): domain Eukaryota; kingdom Metazoa; phylum Echinodermata; class Holothuroidea; order Aspidochirotida; family Stichopodidae; genus Apostichopus; species Apostichopus californicus. Next base: position 12,232 of record JAIPMN010005959.1, read on the forward strand.
TGTTCCTTACAGAAATAATCAAAGCTGTCTGTGAATCCGACCCTGCAATTTTTAAAAATATCTAAATATTTTTAGATGTACCTGAATTGGCCAGCAGTAAACTTACTAGATTTTGTAAGTTCTATATTTGAAAAAAACTATTTGTGAAGTCCCTCAAAAAGAAGTTATATGCAGTTCATTCAGAGAAAGTTGTTAAGGAATTTTCATTACTAATATTTCATATTTTATTGGTTATTTTCATATTTCAAAGTTTGATTATTTTGAAACGATTGCCATTGGTTTTTATTTACGGTTTCGGTGATCTTCCCTTACCCAACGGCATTGCTGGCAAGACCCTTGCTTGATTAACACAATCTTCTTTCATGAGAGGCATTACATATGAAGCATTACGTATGAAGCATTACGTATGAAGCATTACATATAAAGCATTACTTAGGAAGCATTACGTAGGAAGCATTACGTAGGAAGCATTACTAAGGAAGCATTATGTAGGAAGTATTACATAGGGAAGAATTTCATAGGAAGCATTACGTATGAAGCATTACTTAGGAAGCATTACGTAGGAAGCATACAGAGGAAGTATTACATAGGGAAGCATTACGTACTAGCATTACGTAGGAAGCATTACGTATGAAGCATTACGTATGAAGCATTACCTATGAAGCATTACTTAGGAAGCATTACGTACATCACTGGGCTACACTTTGTAATGATTTACATTCCATGTCTTTCATTATATATACGTGTTACAAAGCAAACATGATCTACCCTCCTAAATTTGATTATCTATGACGCTTCATGAGCCATACAGTAGTTATATATGACTTACCTTCCATGGAAGATATAAATTCCTGACCATTTTTGTCTTTATTTGTGGAAAGATCTTGATAGAAGGAGTTTAACTTATGGTTCTGGTTGAATGTCTGATAAAAAGTGGAGAAAGAAACAGATTGGTATTGGTAATATAATAATTAACATTTGCTAATCTTATTTTACAAAGGGATTTGTACCAAAAACACTACATTGATTCATACTGTTATGAAGTAAACTAATAATGATTTGCTTTCTTTTCCATCTATTTTGGAACAACCTTAGCATTTGATAACAGCAACATTGGATGTTAAAAGACAACAGTTTGTTCTTGTGAAATGGTTTCTGCCACAAACATTTACTTATTTATTTTAGAATTCCTTAAGATAACATCCATAGTGCAGGTTGCAGAATATAAAGCGATACACATGAAAGAGTTTTGTTTGGTTTTCATATGGTTAAGTCAGTCTTAGTATTAAGAAAGTACTTACTGTTGTTGTAACGCCCTTTCTATGTGCATTGAATGTGACATTTTGAGAGGAAAGTATAGAAATTATATCTTCAGGGGCGTTCCCAAACATTCTGCTCTTTTCATAACCTGGAAAGAAGAAAAAAGTTAAAATGATACATAAATAAAGGGTGCATGGGTGTCCGAAGAGAGGGAGGGGGGTGGACTATAATACCTTGTAGGCATGAAAAAACATTCACAGGAATGCTTGAATGAGTATGCTTTTATTTCTTCTGAAAGAGTAATTATATTTTTTAACTTTTTATGAAAACAACTTGGTTCTGGTTCTCACAGGGGAGTACACCTACAAACTAACTTATCATGATGTTCATTTATATGGCCATCCTTGAGATGGAGATAATTCACTTTTTTCCCTGCTTGGATGAAATCACATGACCATTGGGTTTTCCTCCGCCAAGAACAGTACCCATCTTGTACACAGGAAAAGATGAAGGCCTATAAAAATCAAATGCTGCTGTTGCAGAAAAGAATGAATTTGTGTACATAAGATGCTAGGTTAGGAGTACGCACCATGACATACATGTAACAGCTACTCAAATATTTACAAATAGATTTGTGAACTCTAAATGCTGCAATACTTGTTGTAGAATACCAACTAAGATGTCTCACCTTGGGTAAAATTTAAGGGTAGGCTGATGTCACTTGCTGACAAATTAGTGGTTAGACAGGAAAAGTCATCTCTTAACATAGCTAAAAGTTCAAAGCCAAAGCAGATTCCATATACTACAAAGTAGTCACCTTTGTCAAAGCTCTGAAACACAAATGATAAATGGTTAAATTACAGAGTATCTTAGAAGAAAAAACAGGGAAGGATCTTGAGTGTCACAGTTTTTACGGGATAATATAATCGACTAGATTTATGTAAAAGACAACACTAAAACTTTCATTTCGGTAAAGACTTGTAAAAGATTAAAAACTTATGTCAAAGGTCACTGGGCATTATATTTCCATCCTAGCAGATCTTCTTCAGTGGAAATGGTTCAAACTACTCTTGAAGGAGATTCTGATCAGACTGACATGCTAACCCCCCCTAAATTTTACATAGTACCCATAATTAGCTCTTTACTTAGACAAGCAATTTGTTAAACAGATATTTTTCTGTCAAAGATAGCACTTTCTTCTTTTCTTTTACATGAAGGAAGGTAATATAGTTAATACACTGAATACACTGCATATCAAGAACAGACAGTTTTGTCCTCAAACTGTACCACTACATGGTTTTCATTTTCTTTCTGATTATGAAGACAAAATTAAAGCTGTAATTAAGTGACGTGAGATTATAAACAGACTAGTGGAAAGGGAGACAGTCGACACCGTCTCAAATTGATTCCAACCAGCCTGAGACAAAATGCAAATTCAATTTATGATAAAATAAAAACTACATTAAAAATACTGGAAATGACAAGATTAGTGTACAAGTTAACTTCAAGACCTCACCTCCTTTGCATATTCAAACATGTAAGCAGCTGATCGTCCAATGCCAGTTTGGGTACCAAAGACCTTTGTACCTCCACCAGGAAATACAATTCTTAAAGGTAAACCAAATGAAATAGCAAACATTAGAAACATCATCAGGATGGTACTTTTACAAACAATAAACAAATAAACAAACAAAATAAACAAAAAAGCATGAGAACAATAGCAACATCTGTACTCTATGTCGGTATAAGCCGATAATATGACAGCAGATCAGGGATCCAAGCTCGGAAACAGGGAGATCAAAGCAGTGGCTGAGCGTCCATACAGTTGGGGGGGGGGGGCCGATGCCCCCCTGACGGACTCAAATTGGACTGCTGGCGCCCTTTTCAGCTTTTTACCACTTTTTACTTATTCGCGATTGTGGACTTTTCATTGCGCTCTCATCTACTTATTGACATTTGTCACATTTTGTTGGTGTAATTTTCTGACAAAATGCTCTAACAGCGGTCCTTAATTTATCGGCACTTCCATTGTACGAAACTATTTCCAAGCGCATGTACTTTCAACACCCATATAAACTTCCGAGTTGTCACAAATGGCGATGACACCTATTTATTCTTCGTTTATCTGCAAATTAGCAAGGCCCGGAAAGGGTCATTTCCTGCGATCTAGGGAGTATCTTTACTCAAAACATTTCTGTACGCTCCCCGCCAACCTGTGGTGGCGCTCCGCTTAGATAGTGTCAAAGCGCCCCTTCAGACCATTCTGCCCCCCCCCCCTGACCAATACTCCTAGCTCCGCCACTGGATCAAAGGGCACTAGAGGACAGAGGAGGTAAGGAACCCTCAACTTTTATAACAGTTTTGCCTTCCCTCCCCATAAATATTTACAGCCTAGTAACATTATTTTGTGCTTAATTTGTCTCCTTTCGCAACAATAAAAAAATACACTGAGATCTGGCAACTTTTGTCTTCTCTCTGAATTCCACCAAGAGATCCCTCTGGGCCACTCCAACCATTCAGGTGTCGAGTGCTTGCATTTATTTCTAAGACACAAGTTCATTTTGAGTATGACTTTTGGTGGCACATGTAGGGCCTTGTAGGCTTACCTTCCTGAGTGCTCCTGCACCCTTGTCATTTGCACTTGGATGCTCCACTGTATGAGCACCGCCTCCTACCCCCCCCCCCACATACACACCTCCTTCCCACCATAACTGCCACCTCCCTGGTGATAATGATGCATGTAGGTTTTAAACCTACCCATTTATAGAATTAAACATCTTTCTGTAATAATCTTCTGTTTGGTTCACAAATATAGGCACAACCCTGGCTCCTCCTGACTCGATCAATTTGACGTAAGATGCGGATATAAATGATCGTCCAAATTTGCTGATAGATCTCTGTTCTGTTGTCTGAGTCAAAATACCTGTATGAAGAAAAAAGCAAAGGCCTGTTATTTTAATGTCTATAAACCTACAAAAACAATTCTTGCCTTCAACTTATGCGTCAACTGCAAGAATAAACATTAATAAATCCAGATGTAAGATTTTAAATAAGAGCTGTATAATAGTACTGCACCTCCTTGCAATCATAGGATTCACACTGATTTCATTCCCACATTTCTATAGCACCACCCGCACACTTTGGGTTTGTACGATGTTAACGACCCAACCAACCAACAGCTCTTAAATGCACAGGGTACTATACTGGGGAGCTTGGAGAGACTCCACAAAGTTTCATGGAAAGGGATTCTGTTCTGCATGCCAACCCCTCCCCATACTCAAAGCAACATGATACTGTATGCAGTTACTAAGAAATGTGCATCACTGACTTGTATTAGGACTAGGCTTTGTACTAGTAATGCCTGGATGGCCTTTGTGTTTAGGATAACATATGTCCAAATCATATAGTGGATTTAAGTTATACCATATTACACCATTAGTGTTACATGCAGTAGTGGTAACAGGCCTTGTTGCAAAAGCACCCATTTGTATTTATGGTATACTGTGTATTGGCCCCAAATAAGCCAGTTTTTTAAATATGGTCACCTTTGGTCAAAATTCTTAAACTATTTTTGTTATCACCCTGGAGGAACTTTACCTCACTTTACCACTGGGAAATTCAAACATTTTGTGTGTTCATTTAAAATGTCTGAGAGCAATTTTAACAAACACGTCAAGTCTAACAGTCCATGTACGTCACCAAGAATGATAACAATCATAAAATAAAGACCTCCAAGAGTGTACGTTTTGAAAACTGCTAGCAATTATAGCATGCTATAATTTGGGGCATGAACAGACTACCTTTAATTAGGCCAAGCCTAACGTTAGGCCTAACTTAACTTAGTTGTTTGTTTTCAATCACATAAAGCCTATTGGCAATCATATTCTTAAATGTAAGTTAGTGTTACTAAATGTAAGTTAGTGTTGTATAGCGTACCTATAATTGGCCTTGAGTCTCCCGTTGAACGCACTGCTTGCATCTTCAAAGTTGTTATTAACATTACCAATGCAAACTCACGACTTAACTGCACCCTCGCCATTGTGGACTTAAACTGGGCAATAAATTAGTGTACATGCTAATGTATATTCCCAAAAGGAAACCCACTTTGGCTAGTACTTCGTATCAATAATGTTAGGAATTTAAGTTCGTTACAACAGAGGAATACCGTGCTGAAATACACAATCAGCTGATTGGATCTACTACGTAAACAAACAGTGAAATGCAGAGTTCATTTGTCGGACACGACCTTTCTCTATGGAGTGCCCTTTGTGCGAACTTATAATAGCCAGACGACTTTGTAGTTATTGTCCGAACTTCTGTTGTCGGCCTAAGCATGCAGTTACTTATTGAATATCTAAAAGTCTGAAAATAACTTTCTTGCAAAATTCTCGCAAATCTTGACAAAAAGTAAAAAAACTGGACTGTAGTCCTTCTCACAGACGTCAAAAGTTTGAAAATAATCATCGTTGTGACAAGTAGTCATGTTAGAAGCCGCTTGGCCTTTATACTTTCCCGATGTTCGACGTTAAAAAAAGGAAGATAAAAAAAAAATTACAGTTCAACGCACAGTGTATCTAAGGTATTATATTCAGATATTTTGCGTTTAGCCAAGATGGTTGAGATTTGTAATGCATTGAAGAGGATATATATATAACCGTGCACTGGTAGGCTAACCACAATAAGTTCATAAAATCACCGTTTGGCAATGTTTGTAAGTCTTAAATTTGATGTCCCATCTGCGGCGTTCATGGAACTGAGAATGCGGACTGAATATTCTAGAAAAAAATACAATATTTCAATTTCAAATTTATTTCTCATATGTTTTTACAAGATTAATACAAAACTATAATATATATATATATATATTGTTGGAAATATAAATATATATTATCGGTGAGCTGAATCCACTCTTGTGGCACATTTCGGTTTTTCACTGGTTTGCGTTGCATTGGTCAGCCGATCGAGTGTAATGCTTTAATCTACTTCATGTTAAGACATTTTATTGTTCAATTTGATAATTGATGCTGTGCAGTGGATAAGGTATTTCTGGTTTACGAATTGGGAAATGAAGTTATGAAACAAGTTTCGTACACCATGGCTATACAGTGCACTGGTGATGTGCTTTCAATACGGTCTCATACCGAATTATTTCGATTTCTGTCATCTTTTGGAAAAGCGTGTAGGTGAAATCTGTCTTTACTTGTGGTGGAGCAACCTGCAACCACACATCGGCTCGGCATAATTAACAGTTACGAGATAAATTTACGTTAAAACAAAACTCTAAACATCAAATCTCAATTACTACAGAGCACTGCAACAGTGCAATATTGTTTGTTCTCAGACGTTTAAGAATGGAAGATTTGAGTTCCTCGACTGACGTCACGCCACATTACCAGATATACAACAATTTTTAGAAAGTTTTTATTACCCTCGAATTTTTAATCGTTTATTCCTAGAGGATGCAAGCTTCGTTTGAAACAAATTGGGTATCATTGGAAAGCTACGAGTGTATAGAAAACGACGATTCATTTAAATTTTTCCATTTCACCCCCTCTCTAAAGATTTATCTGAATTGATGTCATGTCGGGCTATTACATTGGCTAGCTCATTCCTTAACGTGGTGGTCACGAAAAGTTAAATTGGAGAAAGGACTATATCAGATATGTCAGAAAAAAAGGTTGGTGTGTCTCAGGGAGAGGGGCGGGGGGGGGGGGATCCATTGTCTGCTCTACTGTTTACTTTATACACGGACGAAACTAAATATAACGATCATCTCTCAGTCACAAAATATGCTAATGACACTGCATTATCATGCAAAATATCCAAGAGTTCGTAGTCAATAATCATTTGAATTATCAACAATCTGTTAATGATATCGTTTCAACAAGAAAGAACCATCCAAAGAAAAAAGCGAAGGAATATGTTTTAGCTAACATTAACATAAAGCATGATGGCCTCTTGCCATCTAAATCACAAAATGTTTAAATACATGGATCAGAGGTTGAGAGAACATCGAAAACTGACTACGACAAGCTGACGTTCAATTGTCATATATCGAATTTATTAAGCAAAGATTATTTATGTTGTTTCTATTGTTTAGCCTATACCGTGTCAGTATTTAACATATAAGTGCGAAGGAAAATGTTTTCATCTCTCTCTCATTCTGCCACATATTGTCTATGCTGTACATGTCTGGTACCACTTCATATAATCGAGAGATAAGAATAGAATGATAAAGTTTCTTAAGTATATACGTCACAGATATTGAATATAGATAACCAGTTATTGAGAGAAATTGTGCTGCTAGGAGTGAGTTCGTCAGAAGGACTGACAAAATAAGGAATGACAAAAAAAAAACCATTGCATGTCCCACTTACGGGTCTTTAGATTAAACCCAGCAGAAACCTCAGAAATCTTTTTACCTTGCCGAAATTCAGAATTATATTAATAATAATAATAATAATAATAATAATAATAATAATAATAATAATAATAATAATAATAATAAT
>JAIPMN010005960.1:0-10946 GCA_020650975.1 Apostichopus californicus
CCGTGTATCGTACTATAACATATTTCTCCCACCATATCAAGTATATTTTCAGGTGATTTATACCAAATAGATATAGTTTTGGGGTGTTTTAAGGCTTAGGTGTCCGGAATTGGCCATGTCCATGCTAAATAGTAGTTTGGTTGTTCCAGAATCAACCTAGAAGAAGCTCTCTCTTGTTGTAATAATTTATTTATTTAGAGTTTGTGTGTGTGGTATCACAGCAATGATATGTGAATTATAATGTCTCTCAACCTCTTCTCTCTCTGTTTGCTTCCTCCCGTAGACTATGTGGTAGTTGGGTCAGATTCTGGAAGGATCGTAATCTTGGAGTATGTAGCATCAAAAAATGCTTTTGAAAAGGTGAGAATTAGCTCAGGCTTTGATTTGACCACAGAAATTTTTTCAGAGAGACAATACAGACCAACATAAACTAAAACTCATAAATCATAAATTTTTCTATTTGAAGAAATGGTGAGGGGTGGGGGGGGGTTGGAGGTGAGGGCTTGCAGGTAACAGTAATCTATGCAAGTTGGCAAAAGTTAAGATAAGATCAATTTACCCCACAAAGGGTTAACAGTATACAAGAATATATGAAATTATAAAGACATGTACTAACAATCCTAAAACAATGGACAAGGGAAGAGACCGGAACAGTCCTAGCAAAAGGTACCGAACAGGCAAGCTCTAGCCTTTGAATTTTAAGTTATTAAGTTTCATACATTGTGGAATAAATGAGGAGGAGTGTTTTAAAATACAGGCCAAGGCAACCATAACCTACCACTTCGATGGATCACCGCCCTGTCCAGAAGCACAGGAAGTGGGTGGCCATAATCTAGTCTAGTTTAAACTCTAGAAGGTGTTGGTAGGATGTTGCCAAGGTTTATGGATCAGTCTTTCTGTCTGTCTATCCTGTCCTCTCAACCCTCCTCTCCCCCCCTCCTCCCCTTCATCAGTTCAGGTTTTATTAAGAGGTTACTTTAGTACAGGATGAGGTAATACCATCTCCTTGGACATGATGAATACTACCAGTACGCGCTTCATCTGAAAAATAATGATGTAAATCTGGAATATAAATTCTGATCCAAGTATTGGTGGTGTATCGTTAAGTTAATTGTAAGCGGCCCCATTTCTACAGAAGAGCGAAGAGCTTTCTCAACTAATGAAGAATGAGAGTGAAGTATGTTTCTTCTTGAAGTCCAGAATCTGTCCTTATAAGTTTTTTGTTTTTTTAAAGTAAATGAGGTCAATTAAGGTTGTGTATTGCTGGCTCCCTTTTGAAGAACTTTGCTTTTATGAAGAGGCTTTTGCGACATCTGATTTCAGCGATCATTTTATTTTTATTTTATTATTAAGTGATACCTAACTCTTGTTTTAGAAGGCTTAAAGTACTCGAATACTTTAATTAGGCAGATAATTTCATTCACTGATTAAGTCTTTATATATGCTCTAGCAACAATAATCATGGTTTTCCACTGACCGACAGGTACATCAAGAGACGTTTGGGAAGAGCGGTTGTCGTAGAATCGTCCCTGGTCAGTTTCTAGCGGTGGACCCCAAGGGTCGTGCCTTCATGGTCGGTGCCATCGAGAAACAGAAACTTGTGTACATCCTCAACAGGGATGCCCAGGCCAGGTTGACCATATCTTCCCCTCTAGAAGCCCACAAATCCAGTACTTTCTCTTTCCATATCGTCGGAGTCGATGTTGGTTTTGAGAACCCCATGTTCGCCTGTCTCGAGTTTGATTATGAGGCAAGTTTCAGTTTTGTTCCATATATATGTTTTGTTGACGCGAGTGTGATGATTATTTTTTATTTTGAATCAGATGGGAGTTTTCCGAAGACAATAAAATTGAGAAATAAGGGCATTAATAGCACACCGGTCAAGCCTTTAAAAAATTGGCATTGAAGTTCACTCTGACTTTCAGCATGGAATGCAAGTTGATTTTGTGGGAGGCTCTCACTTAGTCTTTGTAAAGTCTTGGTTTTCCTTTTCTTCGATGTTTTCTGAACATTCAGTATTCATTTGCTTGCGGGAAACTCACATGAACCATGTTAATGTTGAAGAATTAAATGTGCTGCTTGGGCTGTCTTGTATAATTTGAATTGATCTATTGTTGTTCATACTGGTTGCTATTGTTGTTCATGCTGGTTGCTATTGTTGTTCATGCTGGTTGAGCTATTTATGTTCATGCTGGTTGCTATTTATGTTCATGCTGGTTGCTATTTATGTTCATGCTGGTTGCTATTTATGTTCATGCTGGTTGCTATTTATGTTCATGCTGGTTGCTATTGTTGTTCATGCTGGTTGCTATTGTTGTTCATTCTGGTTGTTATTGTTGTTCATGCTGGTTTCTATTGTTGTTCATGCTGGTTTCTATTGTTGTTCATGCTGGTTGCTATTGTTTTCAGGAGGCAGACAGTGATCCCACAGGAGAAGGAGCACAGAACACCTCTCAGCTGCTCACCTACTACGAGCTGGACCTCGGCCTCAACCACGTCGTCCGCAAGTACAGCGAGCCTTTAGAAGAACACGGAAACTTCCTCATCGCAGGTAAGATGCGGAGATGGGCGTAACCTCACTTAATGCATGAAAGTTGTATCCATTAAAAGTAAAGAGGAAAAAGCAAACAATAGCCATGGAAAACAGTTAGTACCCCAGGCAGGATTAGAGTGGCAAGCCACTTTGCAGTGTAGCACAGGTCTTGCATTAATTTTGTAAATTTTCAAGCAACTTGATAAGAGTTGAGAATCGCTGCTTCAAAGCAATTGGATATGATGAATACTACCAGTTCGCGCTTCATCTGAATAACAGTGATGTAAATCTGGAATATAAATTCTGATCCAAGAACTGCTGGTGCAAACAAGAGCTGCTTAGGTAATAATTTATCGAGCATCGCATAGCACTTTCCATACAAGCAAATGTTTGTACAAGTGCAAAGATTTATGAGTAGATTTTGTTAACAGGCATCATACTATGATGCAAGGGACATAAATCCACAGCCTTGAAAACCCGCTACACAAATTGTAAACACCAAGATATTTCCGGCTGCCTGTCTGTACTAGTAACCTTGTCTGCAGATGGAGATAGAAGTGAAAGAATCTTGTTCAAACATCAAGGTATAGAATCCTGTTGAATTGTTTCTTCGTACCGTTATGATGCAGTGTTTGTTCCTATACAGATGTCCCCAATGCAAGGCCTTTCTAATATCCTCCCAAACCCTGTATAATGTTTGCCAATAAAGGGGTCACCTCCTACAACTCTTGTTATCAAGCAGGGAGCTTCTTTTCCTTTACTTTTTTCGTCATGTCAAACCTTGCAGTTCCTGGTGGTAGTGATGGTCCAAGTGGAGTCCTGGTGTGTTCAGAGAATTACATCACATACAAGAATCTCGGAGACCAGCCGGATATAAGAATGCCAATTCCAAGAAGAAGGGTAAATTTGGTTGATTTTCTCTCAAGGACAGCTCTGTGGTAAAAACATAAAGCCGTTTTTTGAACGCAGGAACCATAGTATTTTATGAGAGACAAACCTTGGAGGCTACAAAACTGCTACACAAAATGTGGAATCTAAATTATTCCCAGCGCCAGACATTAAGTTCAAAGTAATTATGAATCCTTTTGTCTTTGCATACATGGTGTTGCTGCATACCGTAGCAAATGACAGTGGTTTCACATTGAGACAGCAGTTATCATAAATAATGTAGCTACCTTTTTAAGGTACTGAGAGTTTTGTAACTTGACTACAGTAGTAGCATTCAATTCCTGCATTGTTTACTTCAATGGGCTTTATCAATTGTAGCTTGATTGATAGACTTAATTTTATTAAGAACTTGAAAACCACATAAAAGTTTCAGTAATTGATAGTGTGATAAAATTTAATAATAATAATTTCATATTTTGATATAGCGCCTTTCCCAAAGCCTCGAAGCCCTTTACAATATTACCCCGGTCAACGATAACCTGTGAAACATAGAGACAATCCCTCCACATGGCAGCAGCTAAACAGCGCCCAGCTGACAGTTTTATCTCACAGGTCCCCATTTATATACCTGGGTGAAGATAGGCAATGGAGATAAAGTACCTTGCCAAGGACACAAACGCAATATGTCCAGGTCTCGAACTAGTAATCCTTAGATCACAAGTCCACTGCCTTAACTACTTGACCACCATGCTCTCTCCCCTTGGAGATGAAGTTTGTGGATTGTTTTCTCGTTCCTTCACGTGTAATTGTTTCAAGGCATTTCCTCTCAAACAGAACGATCTAGACGATCCAGAACGTGGTATGATATTTGTCTGCAGCACAACTCACAAAACCAAGGTAAGGCTAGTACTGGCACATGTAGAGTGACCTGACCAGGGACATTTGTAATTTAAATATGTAAAATTATCTTTGGTCCCATTATTTTAAATAATGCACAGGACTTAATGAAATACTTGACAAGTTGATAGGTTACCAACGGATACCAATTGCAGAAATATGTCATTAAGATTCTTGCTATATAAATGTATGCATTTCTTTTTGTAGTACTACAGGTTGTACAATCACATCCCTACCACTCCTCCCCCCCCCCTCATTCCTCATTAAATTAGACAGTTCGCAGAGTTGAAAGTATATCCTCATGATACTGTAAGTGGTGATCTCATGGTCGTTTAAATTAGCCAATGCTGGTGATGAAATTTGTGTTGAAAAAAGATGTTTTTAACCTTCAGAATTTAATGTTTGATTTCAGTCCATGTTCTTCTTCCTGGCTCAAACGGAGCAAGGAGACCTCTTCAAAATCACCTTGGAGACGGATGAAGACATGGTCACGGAGGTGAGGATGAAGTACTTTGACACGGTACCCGTGGCGACCACCATGAATGTACTCAAGACGGGGTTCCTCTTCATTGCTGCAGAGTTTGGCAATCAGTAAGTAGTGAGCTGCATTCCAACCACACCATTTAAATGTGACCCACTCTGTGTTATTACATGCTGTATTTAAGGATTGAACCAAATCCCTTTTTAATTAGATAAAAAATGACAAGAATCATATTTCAATAATTTTATCTTGTTTTTCATTGATTACTTCAGTGTATGGAACAATGAAACAATTGTTTTGATTTTGAGCTGAACATGCACTCATTACAAAACTTCTGAATAAACCAATAACATTTTTCTGTCTGAAGGTTTGAAATGTCCATTGGTCCATTTTTCTTCTCTTGAAGAGAAAAATAAGGTTTTTGCTAGAACTATTACTTTCATCACGTGTTAATGACTGAAATATTCTAGAGCAAAAACCAAAAAAATTGTATGGCATTTCATATCTTAGCAAAGTGGAGGATGTGGTTTTAACCTAAAGATGGAGAAAACTTCAGCCACTGTTATATCCCTTTAATCCTTCCCTTTAATCCTTCCCTTTAATCCTTCCCTTTAATCCTTTCCTTTAATCCTTTCCTTTAATCCCTTCTCTTTAATCCTTTCCCTTAGCTACCTCTACCAAATAGCTCATCTCGGTGATGACGATGACGAGCAAGAATTCAGCAGCGCCACTCATCTTGAGGAAGGAGAAACCTTCTTCTTTGCTCCCAGGCCTCTCAGAAATTTGGTGGAAGTTGATCAGCTGGAAAGTTTGTCACCCATCCTCAACTGTACCGTAAGTGTAATATTTTCATTGGCTGGAAATAAGGAATGAATAAAGACCATCGATGGCTGGCACAAAGGAAATGATGAAATATTGTGGACAATCCCTGCAAAACTTTTGATGATAAAATTGGTAATCCTTGGCTTTCCATCGATGGAGTTTGACTGCTGTGAATGAACAAAGTGGTGTCTATGTGGCATGATAGTGTGGTGGTGGTCACATCTTGAATGAGTCTATGAAAGCAATATAAAAGAAAGAGATTAACACTAATGACTACCAGAGTCTTAAAGACACTATGTTCTTACATCTGTCAGATAACAATTTATGATATTAAGCTAGAGAATGATTACTCTTCAAGTTAACACAGGGCTCATGTGGTCCAAGATGTCACAGAACCTTGTTCTGCATTTGAGTACCATGTATAGTCTGCATGCAGTTGTAAACCCTACAACGTGTCAGTACAATGGTTATGCTGGTGGGATAGTATTACAATAGTGTCTTGGAAATGATGAAGATATTTCGGGTTTTATCTGCAATACTCTTGATGACGAATCTCCTGATCCAAGCCCATCATTATTTGTTGATTTTGGTTTCTTTGGAAAGCTAAGCAATGAAATTGCAAGGAATGTAATGTAACCTTGTTCAATTTCAGACAGTCGTTGGAGAGTTGCAAGTTTCACATGACAAGATTTTCATGAATAAAACATTATTTGAAGGAACCTCCTTAAATATATATTAATTTGAGGGTGATTTCTGTCCAAGATTTAAGTATATTGTGTGAAATAATAAATAGATATACGTTAAAACGTTGAGTATTCATGAGTAGTGCGTCCATGAGTAATCAAATGATTATTATGAATAATACTATAGGAATGTGGTTTGATTTTCATTTCACAGATTGCTGATTTGGCCAATGAGGACACTCCACAGCTGTATGTAGCGTGCGGACGAGGACCAAAGTCCTCAATGAGGGTCCTTAGGCACGGTTTGGAGGTAAATATCCCCAACTCTTACTTTTACCCTGTGTACTGAAATAGGTGCAAAGGTTTAAAAACATAGTATTTCCCTCATGATTTTGCTGTCAAGCAGCAAGTACAAGTCTGTCTAATATATCCTGGACATTTGTGGATATTTCTTTATTCCATTGTCAATATATCTTAACATTAATTTCTTGGCTGCTATCTTGACTTTCTTTCTGTCTGCAAAACTTACTTAGGGAGTTTTTTTCCCTTTTGATTCATCACTGTTCATGCTTCAGCAGTAATTGTGTTAATTAACCTTCTCTTCAAACATGAAATGTCAATGATGTTTGTGCAGTGGTAACAGAACGTAAAGGACAAGCTAACCCTTAACGATAACACTGTTGATAATTGTATAATTCCAATTTGTATCAAACCTGGCTCAGTAATTGCTGAATTTGAATTTAATTCAATCACAATATTTCACAACACTATTTCTTTGGTATGTAATCTTGGGTTTATTTTAGTCTGCAACATACGCATAGGATGACTTTTTATATTTTTGCTGATTCACGACATTGTATGCTTACATTTTTTGTCAAACCCAGCTCAATAATTGCAGAATGGATGATAAACATTAATGCCTACAATATCTGCTTCCAATGGGGGAAGTCTACAGTATAGTGATACAGCTTAAACTGTAAAAAAACTTGTTGCTGTTCACCTTGTAGCATTCATGTCTTAGTTTAGTTCACCCATTCCCCATTTTGTGTTAACCATAAAGATGTGATTATTATCTATCAATGTTATGTGTTTGTTTTCAGGTTTCAGAAATGGCGGTGTCTGAGTTGCCCGGTAACCCCAACGCTGTCTGGACCGTGAAGCGTAAAGCAGAAGGTATGATATCAGCAAATGTCGCTCACAAAGTTAACTTGATGGGATACCTGTTTGTTATGGCTTGAAGTCAAACCTTTGAGTGCTGCATGTTGCTGGGAAACAGTTGGTATTCACAACATTGGCTCCAGATATAATATGTATTGAACTCTGTGCTAAGCAGTTGAGTTCCATGTATAGTCTGCATGCAGTTGTAAACCCTACACAGTGTCAGTACAATGGTTATTCTTGGTGGGATAGTATTACAATAGTGTCTTGGAAATGATGAAGATATTTCGGGTTTTATCTGCAATACTCTTGATGATGAATCTCCTGATCCAAGCCCATCATTATTTGTTGATTTTTAGCTCATACCAGCATGCTGGTGTGAGCTATTGTTACAGTGCGGCGTCTATCACTCTCTCACTCTATCCGTCAACAATTGGTAAAACCGCTCCCACTCGCACAGTGTTTAATGGAATTTCATGAAACTTGGACACAAGGACCATTGGGTATAGGGCCATCAGAGATGGTCCGAAATTTGGGGTCAAAGGTCACTTGTGGGCCGTAATGGGCCATTTTGTGGAAATACGCAAAATGCTTCTTCTCCTACAGATTCCATGGTACAATGTTGAGGGTTTGTCGCGATAGTACTATGGTAGTTTTACCTTCAGGGTGTTCATGAATTTGAGATCAAAGATCAACTAGTGGTCTTTTGTGGCCCGGGCCGCAGCCCTATATTTTCAAAATTGCTTCCGTTCGTACAGTGTATGGCCAGTTATAATGAAACTTGGTCACAACGTTCCTCGGGATAAGGGTTACGAGGGGTGTTCGGAAAATGGAGGTCAAATGTCATTTAGGGGGTCATCGGGGGTCATTCTTTGTAATATTTTCAAATACCTCAATCTCTTCAAGATTTTGATTGATCACATTCAAAATTGAACTGATGATTGTTGGATTGTGTATGAATAAGGGGATGCCTAATAATATTTGGTCAAAAGTTAATTAATTACAATTAATCCCCATTGTTTAAAAAAATCTGAGCCTTCACCTTTTTGCCAAAGCTCCTTTAATTTGTCTCCCAGTCTCTGCAGTGTTTGTTTACATTTGTGGTTAAGCTCTGCAGAGGCTGTTAGTGGAATTAAAGCAGGATTGGGAGTTGTTATTAACTGTTGAACTGTAAGAATGAGAGCCCTATAGCCAATCAGCACTTACCGATTCTTAGAAGTCTTTGAGCCTGAAGTATGTAGGCAGCCAGCCAAAATTTTGGGAAGGCGTGCTTGTGAAGTTATGTCTGCTCAGGTAGAGGGGAGAAAGTTTAATAGGGTAGGTCAGTGGTATTGTTTGAGAGAGTGGGTAAAATAGGATTTAAAGGGGGGAAATAGGAATTATAGCCAGTGGTGTGGCCAGGATTCTGCTAACGGAGGGGGGGGGGGGTTATCCCCGTTTTGAGCAAGGTGTATCAATTTGTCTTTGAACCTAAAATGTTTGGCCTCATGGGCCCAAAATTGGTGGAATCTGAAAAATGGCCTGAAATTTGGTGGGCCATAAAGTTTTGTGGGCCCTACATTTTGGAGCTCGAAAAGGTATGAGCTCTGCACCATTGGTGCTCTAGTTATTTCATACTCCATACTCTTCAACATCCAAGCGTGAAAAAGTTTGTTCGTAATTGAAATCATATCAAAAAGATAAATCAGTAGGACAATATAGGAACTTCGTCTGGTGGATGTCCACTACTCTAATTGTGGTTTACGATACCTATACTACCAGTGAGCAACCAGCAATGTTGTGCTGTAGTACTTTTTTTTTTTACTAAACTGTTATGTAGCACAGGGGGAGGGGTGAACCATAACCTTTGAAAAGTTTTGGTAACATGAAGGGTGCTTTTTTGTTTTGGAACAGTGTTGAAGAATTTTCGAGTTGTGAGGTTGTACCCGGCGGACACACATGTTATATCTTGATGTAGGCTCTACACTATAGGATGTGTTTGTAATAGTCTGTCTGCCAGTTGGGAGGGGGGTAATACCCACCCCCAGTGGTGTCCGTAGTTACACCCCTTCTCTTCTAGCTACAGGTAGCAGTCCTGGTTGAGTATACTTGCCGAAAGGTGATCATGGCAGCGTGTATGTGCGTGTACGTGCGTGTGTGCGTGCGTGCGTGCGTGTTGGAAGGTTGAAGGGTGGGGACGGAGCATTGGTGACCATTTTCAAGATGAAGTCAGTTTAGTGGAGCGACCTTCGGCTCTGTTGAACAGGTCTTCCGGTGTGAAATTGATGTACAGGGTTGCAATATTATTATCGATTATACATTTGGTTTACAGGTGCACTTTTTTCGACGATCACCATTGGATCGGCGATGGGGTACGGCATTGCCACTCTGTGCCTCAATCTGCCGAGTTATTTGACATACACAGATGCTTATCTGCCTACGTCTCCGGATGATCCAAGATGGCTCGGAAACTGGTGGTTAGGGTTTCTCATCATCGGCGTTCTACTTTTCTTCGTCAGCATTCCTCTTTGGTTTTTCCCTCGATTTCCTCGAAAGACATTCGTCGACGAGGAGGAGGAAGATGGAGATTGCAAAAACGACAGTTCCGATGATTACGTCGAAGCGGTGACTCAGGGATTGAAGTCACTCGAAAGCGAAGCAACCCACGGATTTCTATATGGTAAGACTGATCGATTGATTGAATAATTAATTGATTGCATAATCCTTTGTTTAATTTATCGACTGCTTGCTTGATTGACTGACCGTGAATCACTAATTGTGCAATTGATTGAATCGATTGACCAAAGTGTCGATTGAATGAAATATTGCTTGATAGGTTGATAGATTGATCGGTTTCTTAAGTGATGAAGTGATTGAAATAATGGACGATCCACTTATTGGCTCCTTGATTGATTGGTTGGCTGATTGAAGGATAGGTTGAATCCTTGACTGCTTGGTTGATTAAGCCATTCATTGATTGATCAGTTAATCAATGAATTGCTTGGTTCATTTATCGAGTAATTGAGCGAACGATCGATTAGTTGACTGACTTGCTTCTCGATTGAGTTCATTCTTGATTCATTCAATCATTACCATTTGTTTGTTAAAGCTTTAGTACAGGTTAAATATTATTTTGAGAATATTATCCAGTAAACAGGAATTGAAATATTCCTGAAATATTGACAGTTGGATGTAATATTTTGGTGAATTTCATCACTCGATTATGCCGTATATACTGCCACAAGATTTTAAAATGTAAACTTTAAGTCTTTGCCACATTGACATTTAATGACCATTCTCTGCAAAATTCAGTCATTTTGTTTATCCACTTTATCTCGAATTATCTGTTTGGTCTCCGAAACGTGCAACCTTTGGGCAAAAATAGTTTGTACTGATTCGTAGTAGGCTGCATTTGACACTTTTATTTGAAAATGGACGATCCTTTGCGTTTCATGTTCATATGTCGTCAGTGGCGTAGGAAGGTACTTTTGGGTGGGGGGGGGGG
>JAIPMN010005962.1:729-18480 GCA_020650975.1 Apostichopus californicus
TAAGATGGAGTTGGGGTGCGGGGGGGGGGTGGGGTAGGAAGAGTAACCAAATTACTGCTTCATGGGATATTCAAGATTAAACATTGTTTGAATATTCCATCGATTCAACCACGAGGATCGTATAAATAGTTCTATCTTTAAATACTGCCCTCTTTTCCTTCTCGTCATCCTCTCGCCCATGGTATCCATCTGATCATCTCAGTAATAAGTTCATCTTTATGACGTCACTCATTATTTAATGGCGTTACTCAGTGTTTGATGACGGGTGTAAAACTAATGTTGTCTTGCCTATAAAGCTGGTGTTTGTAATCATGTCATTACGTCCGTGTATCTTACGGTGACGAGTCTGTCTCCTATATTGACTTAAGTGTGCTCAATACAGATGTGCGTTTACCTGCCAGGAATAGTTTACTGCGATATGTGTGAACATATATTATTCTGACTCATACATGTTTTGCTTCGTTTTATCATATTTTCTTGAATACAATTTCAAAATCTCATGATCATAAACTTTCTCTTCCTTTCAGCACTGTGACAGACGGGGTAATCTACCAGGAGAAGAGGTAAGAGGAACATAGATTCATGTTCCTGTTAATTAGTAACAGTACATTAGTAACAGGCAGGAGGTGTATTACTGTGGAAACAAAATAAGATCAAAGAGTATGATAATTTGATTCTCATCAGGCAGGAAAGATTTATAGTTGATGTGTATCGAACAGGGAATTTAGATTTTATTTAGTTTATATCACGTAATGCTGATACCACTGTTCTCAATGTCAAGTTGAGATACTGCCTAAATAAACTTCCTTCTGCACACACAGTCAAAGAAATGCGAAATAAAGAAACGGATAGACTTTTAAATATGACAAGGTTTAGGTAGATTGTCTAAAAAAAAATGTCTAAAACTAGACTATGTTTCCCAAAGTTGGATGAAAAAATTTAATTAGCCCATCCCTCTGCATGGACTTCTTTGGTCCACCAACTTTCTTCGGCGGAGTTTTAGAAGTCACTCATCGTTTAATAGTTGTAATACATCTTGATATATTGCGTATATAGACATCTTGGACATAACTGTAAGGTGTAACCGCGGCGATGCAGGAACAATATTGATTAATTACCTATATATCTGTAGCTATTTTTATGTTTATGGATAAAGGAAGCAAATTACTATTGGATGTCGAGCATTGCACCGTCAAAAACGTTAAAATATTGTCTTATACAGCTGGCATTTTCACCATTCAACATCCGGGATGCCATCGTTATTAATTAAGAATCGCTAAACTGTTACTGTAAAGAGAAACTAACCATATAGTAAGAAATAAAATAAAGTAGGTCATTTGTGTTTTACGAGATATTCATTTATTTCTTTCAGAATAGAGATATGATAATATAAATACACAAACCTTTCATCGTTTTCCTTTATTTCTGCAACTCATATGGGGAATGTTAGATTCGTGTCCATTTTAAAGTCAAAACAATAGAGCGAAAATGAGCAGTTCAAACAATTATATCTGTCAAATAATTTGCAATACGTGACACCAAACCTGCTTCAGTTTCGTATGTTCTACGATGTGCGACAGTTTCAACTATATTGATATCTCTTTTCAAGCAAAAGAACGTCAAACTTCTCATTATTCCATCTCTTTACCCCATTTTCGCTACCTGCATATTTATGGCAATGTGGAATCTCCGACCTTCTCCCATGGATATATACAACATACATATCAGCCTAATTTAAAGTTTAGTTTAGGGTAGGCACTGCCACTAGCCTGCTAGATGACTTTACGTTTCTTATCACATAATTGATTGTTAACCGGAAGTAACCAGTGATGTGATAACCTTTTTTAAAATTTATATCCAGCAAAAACAAAAGTAACTGCCATGACTTGCAAAATTCTAACAAAATTAACAATAAGAAGGCCCTGTTCAGAATTAAAATTCCCATCAATTTGAGATTACTTTACCGTGCGTTAAATATGATTGACGTTTTTGAAGAAGTTAGCACATGCCTGCAACTTTACTCATTTGGTTCTTTGTATTTGGAGGACACGGAAACTCGCAATACATGAATTTGTTCCAATCTTGTAATTGTTTGGAATTTATAATGTTGGGAGTGCGTTATGAATGAGTGTTCAATGCTCTCCAAATAAATTTTTGGGGACGACTGGCTAAGGGTGAAAAATAAAAAGCGGAAAACACGCACCAAAAAAATGTTTGTACTCTTGGGTTTAAACTGTAAACGAGTTTGAATCTTGTTAAAATATCAGTGTCACAATTCGTGCTCTTCTTAATAAATGTTAATTATCAAAAGATTCCGTGTTTAATTACGCTTCCTCTCTGACCAGAAGACAGCTGCAGGGTGAAAGAAAACTATGCAGAAATATGCGTACAGGAATAACAGGCAGATATATATAGCGCACTTTAATGAGGATCACCTTTGTTTTATTTAGCTATACAAGATTATTTGTTCTCTTTCTTGCAGGGTTACGGCAAAATATAGTTCGTCGGCAGATGATACGGATGAAGAAGTTAGAATATCGAATATTTTATTTTCAGTTTGTCTCATACTAAGCTATATTCCATAAGTAAACAAGAGCTTAACTTCGTGAGACAGCCTTACAGTTAGTCATATACAACATGAATATGAAGGTGGTCAATGGAGGGCTGTTGAAAACAAAGCTCGTCAAATCTTCAAGATCAACATAAATAAACAATATATCTAAAAAAAAAATTGTCTGAGAGTTAGTGTTAATTGCTGGTAATTTACTATCTAATGTTCCTTCTTATATGTATATAACCACATGTCAGCCTACGCCTGTTGAGTAAATGGAATGTTGTCTCACGGGTCGCTTGCCTCTTGAATTGCAAACAAGCTGATGTTTGTATGTTGCTCATAATATCGAGCTAAGAATGACTTCAAAAGTGAGCTAATGAAAACAATAACTATTTTAATGATCTTATCATGGATCTTAAACTGTTCATCCTGCATGGGTAACTATTTATATACTTTGGCAATTATTCTTAACAGTAATTGACTGATAGCAAGAATAATGGTATTATATATCATAATTATATTGAGAGAGGAACTAGTAGATAAAGGGAGGTAATTTATGCATGATTACACTAATGTCATGACGGTCTTGCGATCGAGCATAATCCGATGATGAATAATCGTATCAAATTAGTTGCTGCTTGTTTCTGTCTGGATCATATCCATCGCATTTTGTAAAGACGCATTAATATACTTAATAGAACAAAAAGCTATAACTGATACATTAACAGGGTAAAGTTATTTGTTTTCCTTTAAATATTCGACTATTCTGATTCTTCTATGTTGTATAATAGACAGTGGGAGCATAGTAATACTAAATCACTAGTATTATGTTGCCGCTATATGGAAGACTATTTGAGTAGATAAGATTAAGTGTGAGAATGAATTGAATGGTGACATTAGGCAGAAGTATTGTCTTGATATGTTATAGTCAAATAAAATAAAATTGGGATGTAGTTCTCCTTCCATAGCTAATCATTATTTCCGTAAATTCACCTTTATAATAAGCTTAATTTCTGGAATGTTCCCTTTGATGCTAACTTCATGATGACTCCTCTGTGCAGACATCAATGTTACTGTTACTTTGAACTTGATATAAACAACATAATACCTCTGAATGGCATCCATTATATGTAGCAGGTGATGCCTGTTATTATGTGTAGCATGGATCTCTGTCAGTATGTGTAGCAGGTGATGCCTGTTAGTATGTGTAGCAGGGATCTCTGTCAGTATGTGTAGCAGGTGATATATGTTGTTTTGTGTCATACCTTCATTAACTGTAACAGTTTGTCGAGGTGACAACACTTTTAAACAGTAATAATTTGTTTCTTTCTAGGTTTCATATTTGAACTAGAGTTATCTCCACGAGGAACATCAGACTGTCTAACGTGTACTCTTCCAGAGAGAGAGAGGTGGAGAGGGAGAGACAGTTGGACAGAGAAAGGGGGAGATGGGGTGGGGGGGGGGGTGGAGAGAGAGCAGATAGACTGACATTCTTCTCAGTAATGTCTCTGTAGATGTCATAGCAGACTGTTTTATTTAGTTAACCAATCAATAGTCATAAGCCAAATTGGCCCGTCGACCTCCTCGAGGATTATACACATTATGAGGTTCACATCAATTAATAATATTAATCCGACGTCTGTCATCTTCAATCAGCTGGCTTGCAGAACGACCGGACCATTTTGTTAAGTTGTCGATCCAACGCATATGTGGACGGCCTGGATTGCGTATGCAGCGGTAAGGTAAACCATATAGTACAGCAGAATTTAGACCTTCCCATCGCACTGAGTGTCCGCACCACTTAGCTTTACGTTGAAGACCATTTCCAGAAGAGAACAACCAACGTCCCGCAATCTTTGTGTTAAACTCATCATTTATCATTGGTTAACCGTGTTTTCCTTTCTGATTATTGATCATATTTTACAAGTAGATATTAATTATCAACGATGCTCGTCTTTTAGTGTCAAATAACATTAAAATAAATCTTGAGAGGACCTTGCCTTCCATTTCTACTGAAGTCATTTTTTTTTGTAGACACGTGACGTATAGAACGCATTAACTGCTACTTCTTCATATAGCGATTGTTCAATCACGTGACATATGGAACGGATTTACTGATGTTTTATAAACATAGAAAATGTGTCATCATGTTCTATATCATATAGATAAAATGTCATTGCGTAATATCATAGTGAAAGTAGGTTATGATCATTTCTGGAGGTTATGACTTTGTAATGATTAAATACAGTTTAATAATATATCGAATATGTACTTCCTTGTTACATTACACAGATCAACTACTGATATATATTATAGTGAATGTGTAGTTCCTTGTTACATTAAACGGATCAACTCATGATATCTAATATAGTGAATGTATAATTCCCTGTTACATTAAACGGATTAACTAGTGATAACTAAAGTAGTGAATGTGTAATTGTACTCGCATGCTGCACTAAACGGACTATCAGATGTCACATTGTAATGTAATTTATGATATTTTTGCTGCATTTTCTCAGAAATATACTACGCAGTAAGAGTTCAACTGATGTTGCGTAATGGTAATACCATACAGATGTTACGTAATGGTAATACCATACAGATGTTACGTAATGATAATACTATACTGATGTTACGTCATAGTAATACCATACTGATGTTACGTAATGGTAACGCCGTACTGATGTGACGTAATGGTAATACCATACAGATGTTACGTAATGGTAATACCATACTGATGTTACGTAATGGTACATCCATACTGATGTTACCTAATTGTTATACAATACTGATGTTACGTAATGGTAATACCATTCTAACACCAAAGAGTTCTGAAATCAGAGGCAATGAGTGTTAT
This sequence comes from Apostichopus californicus, assembly GCA_020650975.1. Taxonomy (NCBI): domain Eukaryota; kingdom Metazoa; phylum Echinodermata; class Holothuroidea; order Aspidochirotida; family Stichopodidae; genus Apostichopus; species Apostichopus californicus. The sequence goes on from JAIPMN010005962.1 coordinate 6,141, forward strand.
TCTTGTCTCAGTTCTTTAATGTTTCTGTTTTTACGATGAATGTAAAGTCAATCGTTAAACCATTCTTTACGCTACCACCAGATAATAGAAATGCCGAACTGACCTAAGATTCTGGAAATTACAAGTTGACCCAAAATACACAACTTTGTGGTCAAATCAAATGTACGTGACAATTTTGTTTTTAAATTTGATTATGTATTAGTATTATTCATTATTCATTATAATATCTTCACTTATTCAACATCTATTATCAGTTCATATTTTGCTCCTTTTTCAGTCTTTTTAGGCTATCTCGAGATGCTTTACTTTTCTTCTATGTCGTTCATTTCCGAGTTTATATGAAAATACTAGATATACTATAGGTAGGGGATATAATCCTGTTCGAGATGGACAGAATGCAGCCCCTGCAGGTAGGAAAAAATGTGGGAGGAACCAAAAAATGTATGAAGTGGATACAATTTAAGACGATAGGCATAAGTACAGACAGTTACCTTCAACATTTGGAAGCAACAAAAAATCAAGAAACAAAACAGAAAATATGAGACGGTAGAGAGCTTGACCTCCGCCCAAGACCTGGGATCACCCTCCCCGGGAGAATTCACCTAAATTAGAGTCCACCCAGTGACTGTGCTGTATCCTGCGGACGCAAACACTCTGTCCACCGATTTCCTAATCTAGAAGGCCTCTTACCCCTCACCAGAGCCAAGGCCTCCTCCCAGCTAATAAAGTCATTCTTGTCAAGGGGAACTTTTTTATTTGAATATACCAATCGATTGGTTCCACCTAACTAACCTAAAGTTAGGAAACCCATTTGTCATATTTTTATCTAACGTTTTCAGCGTCTAAGACGGATCAGAATAAGCACTTTGAAATTCGTGAACCAATTGGGGTGGGAGGGAAGATGGGTGGGGATTGATGTGTCTTCAGATCAATGTGATATCAATTGTATATCTTTCACAGAGAATAACCAATTGTGAAGCTGGTTGTATAAACTAACAATGTAACTTCTCAGTCAAATGATTTAACCTCCTATGCTTACTATTGTCTTTCGAAAATTCAAATGAAACTTATACGTATTTTTGTATTAACTACGAAACCATTTAATTTTTTGTTTGTTTACTCTTTTGCGTTTTTTTCATAAAGTAATCATATTGAAAATTCATCGAATGTGTTGGAGACGCTATATGATCTCTATTATAGGTCAGCAAAAGCATGTTACACAATAATTGATCTGTAATATCGAAGTTGTCTTACTGGAGAAATAAAATCGAAGACGATTTGGTGTACATCAAACTTCAAGACATTTCCAGTTAACATGACGTCATTTACTTAGGTTTCTTTTTCTTATTTAGCTTACATATTTCCTGTCGCAGTTTGTTTTTACAAGTAATGACAGTTTACGCATCATTTACATTCACTTACAGCTACCAGTTTTATTTTGTTATTTCCTTTAATGGGGTGGGGTGCTTTTTGCTTTTGCCTTTTGCCTTTGTTCAATGTTCATTCTATAATCTATGGAATTTAAAGCCAACTGTTAACATAATAATCTTTGGTATGCTTAACGATGACGTGTATATTACATTAATAGTTTGTGCTTAATCAGTTAAGTTAAAGATAATGATCGGCTTTCTATTCTACTCTCCTTTATCTTATCACTACGCGAGCTAGACATTTATATTTATGTATACTTTAGTTATGTATATTCCCTTAAGTTACATTACAGCCGGTAAAAGACAATCCAGTGACGTGCCTGTTACGTCATTCAATAGTAATTCGAACAAGATAATGACAATCTTAACAGTTTGTGTACTGAAGCTTGAAATCAATGATCGGACTTATATATATGGTAGGTCTTGAAGTTTACTTATGGTTGTGACCAATAGTTGTTCAACAGTTCACTCGAAACATTTAATCATAGTTTTTATAGTTACAAATTATTTCAGAATATTTTAAACAATGTAAGAATTTCATGAAAATATCGTTATTTTGTTGTAACCACGTCTTTGCAGTTTCTTATGTTTGGCTTAAAATGCCCAAGCTTTAAGACTCTTCTAAGCAAACAAACAGGTCCTTTCATGTTATTCCATCGTTGTGCACATATTATTGTAACCATTTCTGGGGTAATCTTCCACTAGCAAATTGCTAAGAAAGGAAAATTTAAAATTAACTCTAAATCTCCTTTCATGAAAAGTTGTTTACTTTGTATATATTATATCCGATATAACACATTGTTTATAAATGTTTCCGTAATATGCGATCTTTCTATTGTTCTTTCTTTATTCCCTTTTGGTTACTTTTTGCTTTCTTTTACCTGTTTTACCATTGATTGTGATTAAACAAAGGTAATGAGAGATCTGTTTGTATAATGAACATAGGTAATATGAAACAATATACTTGGTCCGCCATACAGTTCGTATTCGATTAGCTGTTTCACGTGATTAACTTGTAAACGTCAATATTCGCTAATCGTTCCGTCATCCTACTAGAGAGTATTAACACGGACCTTACATTATGTTTCGTTGTTTCGTTTTAAATCACCTTAAATTGTATCTTTTATACATTGCAACATGTCCTCGTTTTGTTTAAAAAAAATCCATATTTAGTTACTTAATTGTACCAAATTCATATGTAACCTGTGACTACAAAACCCATCAGATATAAGTTTGATTTGACAATGTTTACTCTAATTTTTTTATTGTATGAATTGTATGGTGGTTTGAAAGGCCAACATGTAGACTTACTGTGTCAGTACAGCACGACATCATATTAAATATTGTATATTGTTCTCGAGTTTCAGGCTTTCAGGAAGTTGTCAAGTTGTTGCTTTGCAATAAACTTGACAACACATCAAAAATATGACTTTATCGAGTTGATAAGTCACGCTAACCTGTAAAATCTTGAATAAAGAAATGTCAAAACTACGTTAATTTAGACAAACACTTACACTCACATGACACCTTGATAATAAATATCAAATTGTTTGAATGTCGTGTTATATACTAAAGCAGTAAGTCTATATCTTGTTTGTCCCTTCAGAACCGCCGTGAAATCGCGATATCGAAAAAAAATAAAAAAATAAGAAAAAGATCAAAGATTCTATGTTCCGTTTCCTTTCTTCGTCTGCTTACTATAGTATACTGCAGTGTTAGTGTTAGCACATGTACTAACTCAAAGATGTAATCTAAAATATTTGTCATGACAACCAAAATCTGTTTTCCCAAGCTTGGAGTTATCCTGAAAGGTTCTGTTAAGTCTATACACAAACGTCAATGTATCTGTAGCCAAGGGTCTTCAATCTGGTTACGTGGAGCAGGTTCCTGCGATTATTTCCCGAGTTTTATCCTCGGTATTTGTTTCATGAAAGTATAGATCCCTGATTTGAGGATGCATAACATTATTATTGTGTGGCCCTATATACATACTTTCATGAGCACTCCGGACTGTTTGGCGTTCCATGTAAATGCAAGCACACATGAATATGTGATGTACCAATTGAGATGGTTGTGGTCATCTTCAACGTCATATTCCCTCAAACTGTAACCAGATTAATTTGTATATTTGTTATCTTGATTTGGAGGTTAATTACGACCTGTACGAAAGGACAATATGTTACAGTTTCGACATTTCAATGTACAATCAACCTAGCTTATTTTGTAAACATAACCCGGTAAAATTGTTTCGAACAACAACCTTTCAAGAAATGATGAGGATAAAAGATTATTCCCCTCTTGCATTCAAATGACCTATGATAGAGTTTTTGTTTGTAAACCTGTTTTTTGGTCTGCAGTAAAAGAGATATATCGTCTCGTTAACAGCATCCCAAGCAAGAGATAGTTTGGCAGATTGATACAAAGTTCAATGATGTGGTTATGATTCTTCATCAATAAACTTTTTGAGTGTTTGAGTGTTTGAATAGTGATAATAATCGGTAATAATAAGGTGTAGTTATAATAAAGTGTAATAATAGTAAAGTGTTTAACTACTGATCATAATCATTAATTTAAGAAACAAATAAAACAGAACACACATCAAAGTTCAAAACACGTAAGCTGTTCTCCATTTGTACGATGGGGAGTATAGTTAGTTTTGTTCGAGAACAATTGACTGTAATGAATCACCAATTGATGGTGAATGGCTTGTTGTTCTGCTTCAGCTGCCAGATGTGCTTCGGGAGTTCCGTTGCGTTTTGGTGTTTTTTGGTGGTTGAATGACATCTTGTGGTTGCCATATCTAAGCTTGAAAGGGGGTTCCGTTAGACCTATGTAAGTCTTGTAGTTGTCAGTGGTTTTCACTTCGGCCTTGTATATGATGTTTGATGCCTGGCAGTTTCCATTTGGTGGGCAAGTGTCCTTTTGTCGGCAGTTGCAAGCTTCCTTTTGTTACGTTGAGTGAGTGGTTGCTATGCGTTTGCTTATCATTAACATACACTTCCCAAAGACATCGAAACCACACAAGATATTCAACAGAAACACCGTGAAAGTCAGTTACAGCTGCTATAGGTTATAGTGGTAATGTAGCCGTCCAACCCAATCGAAGCTGCCGCATTTTTCGAGAATTTCATTTAAAACCCAGAAATACACGTCACAAAGACAAATTACCCCCATGATAAGATTTATTTTTAGTAGAACATTCAATAAACAATACATATATGTATACATTGATCACAGTGACAATTGTTGTAAAATGTTTGCATTCTGTAAATAGTTTTTTGGCGGGTATTTTTATGTTAATTGCATTAATAGCATTCTTCCCGTTTGATCGAACGACGAGGCTTTCTTTTTCGTGTTTTTGGTTTACTGGCCAGGAAAGCTTGGTTGGCTCTCTTTTTCGCTTCGATCTCATCCGCAAGACGACAGGCCCTCTCCCATCTTATTTTGTACTCTGTTGTATCTTCCCTCACCAGTATGGTCCTAATGGAGATAAGAAATACACATATACTTGATATAAATAAGGAGGACAAGAATGCGCATACTCATTGGCAATCATTTCATACATTTTATACCAAAATCATTCAACGGAATTGTGAAGGAATTTGATCAAGTGATACAAATACAGTAAAATGTCCAGTAATGGTTTGCCACGGACTAAACTGATAATTATTTACTTATAGTTTTAGTTCTCAAGTCAACTCACGTGTACTCGGGCATAGTCTTGTCAAAGGTTGATTTGTAACCAAAGTTTATCTCGTTAGTATCAAACATTTCGTTGGCTTCCCAGCATTCATTCTGATTGGGATATAAATTGAATACCGTTTGTTTTTAAGCGATATGTTCGGGCAGAAGGTTGAGTCCTGATATGTTATAGTCCAAAAATCCGTCATCGTCAGTCCGCTAAATCGTACAAAATTATCGTATTAGGCCGGAAATTGATATGGTCTCCTAATGGTTTGTGTAAACTACATAATCTAGTCACTTTGATCGATAAACCTTAGTCGTTTAGAAGGTCGTTTCTCGAAATTTTAAATGTGCTGTAGAAATACAACATATACTGAGAGCAAATATTCTTTTAAAGTTTTTCATCAGTTCCAAATTAATCTTATGCTTAAAGCTGTCCTTTAAGAATGACGGTCAAGATTGAGCCTGTATGCGAAAGAGAAGCAAATAACTTGATTTACTCTCAGGCCCTTTCAGTGGCGTAGGAAGCTATGGAACTTGAAGTGGTGTCTGGGGTACTTTATAGGCCTATAAAAAAAAATAGATGCTACATTGGCCCAGATCGGACATTGACAATTTCGACTATTTGGTTTTGAGAACCAGTTTATTAAAGTTTGAAAGTGGATCAATTAAACCTACAAACTTGAAAATTACAAATTAAAACAATGGAAGTTCAGATTCTCCACAATGCAAAACGGTTAGAAGAAACAAACAATCGTATTTACGGGCTTCTTATTTTGCTTATATGTAACTATGTTTGTGTACCTGATCTAAGTCCAGACCGTGGTCAGTTATGTCACTAAGCTCCTCCCACTTGACAAGGTATCGCGGTCTCATTGGTTCCAGGAATGGCCGTTTGGCAAAGTCTTCATCGTACAGAAACGCGGCTGCGCGTGACGACAAAATATATACCATAACTAAGAATGGTCTCTGCAACTTATTATCATGTTGAGGTATACCTGAAGATTATAACTGAGGCAAAACCAACTTCTTGTACCCCTTCCCACCTCCCCTCCCCCCACCCCCCTCCAAAAAAAAGGTCGACCTCGATTTTTCCCCCAAAAAAAGCTATAGTACAAACAATCATGAAAAGCCAAAAATAAAGAAAAAAACAAGGAGTGGACATTGAGCTCCGGGGAATCCCTGGATTACAACCGTTTGAAAATAGTGGCGCCCTACATGAATGCTGTATCTCTGACCGGGCGTATGATTCCGGGTATGATTCCTCTTTGCATTACCCTGCGCAGGGCTATATGTACCTTACATTAGGCCAATATATAATGCGTTAGGCCTAATCATAACACCGAGTTAAATTCCATTGATTTAACAAGCCTAAATCTAATTTTTCGAACACCATTGAAGTCGATTAACCAGTAATTAACACTTTGTTGGGACTGTAGTGATACGATTAAGTATATTGAAGACAACAAGATCATTTTTTTAATCCTCCAAAAACAAATGTAACGCTTCTATAAAAGTTCACATGCCTAAAACTACGTGCCTAGCACTATTCAACATGTACATGCCAGAGCCGTATGTAGACATAAGGATCTTGTACATGCGTACCACTGGCCCCCTTGTTACTCAACGACAGTTTCCTTTGAACTAAACTTTTACATGGGTGTCTATTTTCGACTGCAAATGAACTATTAACCTTATGTTTCCTTTTATTATGTTTTCAAAGGTTAGTACTGCACCAGCCCTGTATAATTAAAAGGTATATATCTAAGGAAGATGTAATTTTATGAATTAAGGAAACACATTTCCTTCAAATATGTTCCTCGCGAACAAGGTCATTTCCTATTAAATTTTGCTAGCGAAATATGGATAATTGCGTGCGGAGTCTCGTAAAGTATAGCTGTCATTGGTCGGCTTCACGGTGTACTGTAATGGAAGCCTTATTTGATCATGTTTACAAGTTATAAACGTGATCATTAGCCATAAAGTTCCACCCAACATACACCTCAGTCCCACTGCTCACGACTACCGATATTACCACCGTAATTTGGAGAAACTTTTATGTATTAGGTAACATATCTATATGTGTTATACAAACATGACAAGGTTATAGTTACCACGAATAACTGCTTCTTCGCGTTTCTCATTGTACAGGAAGGTTGCTGCATGTGAGGGAAAGAAACATAAACATGACTATAAGAATGGTCTCTCAGCTAAGTATCCCAGTGAGTTGACGTAATATATTTACATGTGTTATATACATGTACAAGACAGTGGACACCATAATATTATAGTTACCGCCAATATCTGCTACTTAGCGTTTCTCATCGTACAGGAAGGTTGCTGCGTGTGAGGAAAAAAAACATAACTTGACTAACACTGGTCTCTCAGACTATTTTCCCAGTCAGATGACCGTATGATATTTAAATGTGTAATACATGTATACAAAACACTAGAATATTATAGTTACCGTGAATATCTGCTTCTTCGCGTTTCTCGTTGTACAGGAAGGTTGCTGCATATGAGAATAAAAACATAACATGACTAAGAATGGTCCATAACTTATTATCACAGTGGGGCAAACGGTATAATATTTACATGTTTGATACATGTAAAACATACGATCATATTATATTTACCAGGAATATCTGCTTCTTCGCGTTTCTCATAGTACAGGAAGGTTGCTGCATGTGAGAACAAATCATAACATGAGCAAGAATGGTTTTTCAGCCTATGATCACAGTGAGCTAAACGTATATTATTTACATGTGTTATAGCCTACATGTACAAGACACGATCATATTATAGTTACCGTGGATATCTGATTTTTCTTGTTTCTCATCGTATCCTTCGTGGGGTTTGCTCAGTTCAATGGCGGCAGTCGGTTGTTCTTTCCAGCTAAACATTATTGAGATAAACCATGAACAAAATTAGAAGTATTGACGAGACGGATAAATGTGTCATGTTGCAGAGAAGGGCGATAGGGAATTACATAATATAAATAATTACGACAGGACGAAGCCATTTCAAATGTTCACATGTTTAATATCGATACCGGCCGACTAGTGCAACCTGCGGCGATGGGACCTTGAAACAGACCATCGCACCATCATGGGATCCCCTTACTCTCCAAACGACATGAACTAATTTATAATAGTTGCGTTAAACTCATGGTTGCCTGCAATATTAACAGAGAGATGTGTATTGAGATGGGGCAACCGACCAAGCATCGTCAAAACCGTAACTAAGGAGACCTCAGAGTTTCGAGCAGATCTTACATGATATAATCAGTTTTGTTAACCTATTATAGTATAAATAATACCATCATACTCACCGACTCCAGTTTGTTAGTCTCGGAATGCTGAAAATAGCATCTTCAACGATAACATAGAGCAAGGGCAAGGCTATGACTAATATATCATAAAGCAGTATCATGGTTTTAACTTTCTAGACTTCGAGATGAAGAAATACAACCAGACCGCTGCATGTGACACTCTGAAGCGAGCATCTTCTGTATGTGCACCTTTGTTTGTACAAAAAACGTATGGTTTCATCTGTGACGCAATATAGTCATACCTAGCCTATAGTGGAGTGCACGCGCGCATTTGTTTCATGTGTGTATGTTTTGGTAAGCAGGGATATGCTACTGCGTCAAATACCGCGTTGTAACACTATCACTGGGTTTTTGTTCTAAGGTTGCGCACAAAGATCATATTTTATCCATATTTTTCCTTGTAAATACTATGCTTGGAAAGTGCGCGTGATGCGCGCTTTTTTTCCACGTGTGTATGCATGTTGACAGGGAATACTGCGTTGTGACCATATCACATTGGTTCGTGTTATACACGGTTGCTGACAAAGATAATGATTTATTAGTCACATAAATATCGCGTAGCTTAGATGCATGCATTCTACAAAGATGACATTCACGCTAGCTTCTGCGCAAACTTCCAGGTCGGTAACGTTATAAATGGGCATTGCCTATTTGCGGTATTTCATTACGTCTAGTTACGTACTGGGTGCGCTACAGAGGTACATCGCAAAGTAGGTCTTACATCTAAATTTTAAGGGTATTGAATTTGATGAAGAAGGAAGGGATCTGGTGTGGGGGGGGGGGTGGGGGAGATAGTTGGGGCAGGCGAAACCATCGCCATCTTCATCGCCTTCGCCATCTTCATTATCATCTACATATTCATCCGGAATGAAAGTAGGTTATCATCATATACGGCAGGCCATGTCGATTAGTGATATTAATAATATTAGTAATTATATAGCGTTCAAAAGGTCTATGTCTACTTTGTTCTCGCATGCATATCATACACTATGTAGCTATGTCATTAGAGAGAAATCCACGTTGAGGAACGAAATTGTGACTTCTTATATATGTTGTTGTCTATGAATATTGATAGCCACAGATCCATCGCCATCTCATCGCCATCTTTATTATCATCTATCTATATTATCTCCTTCGAAACGGAATTGAGCTGTCAATGAAAAGCTAGCCGTCGCTAGAGATATCGCTAGAGATGATAAATAACATCTCATATATCGACCTATATACATACTCATCCGGAATTAAAGTAGGTTATCATCATATACGGCAGGCCATATCGACTAGTGAAATTGTTAATACTAGTAATTGTATAGCTTTCAAAAGGTCTGTGTCTATTTTGTTCTCGCATGCATATCATGCAATATGTAACTATGTCATTAGAGAGAAAAGCAACGTTGAGGATCGACATTGTAACTTATTATAATGTTAATGAGAAGCTACCCGTATTCGTCAAGTCGCTAGAGATGATAAATAGCATCTCACGTATCGACCTATATACATATTCATCCGGAATAAAAGTAGGTTATCATCATATACGGCAGGCCATATCGATTAGTGATATTATTAATAATGGTAATTATATTGCTTTCAAAAGGTCTGTGTCTATTTTGTTCTCGCATGTATATATATCATGCAATATGTAGCTATGTCATTAGAGAGAAAAGCTACGTTGAGGAACGACATTGTGACTTCTTATATATGTTGTTGCCCTTGCATATTGGTAGCCACAGATCGGACAGGCCTCACGATAAGGGTGATGTGGACAAGGAGGGCATGAGGTCATGCATCTCAAGGTCCCTGGTGTGCCCTGGAAAATATGAAGGGACACGAAATATAATGGAAGGGACCGGAAATAAAGATGGAGTGAGAATAGTGCATTTTGTTTTCATAACACACTTAGGGAAACTTTAGGGTGTAATTCAACATTTTCCTGGTGCCATGGTTGTCTCAGAGCACTCCGAGTCGGACCTGGTTCTATATCCGTCTTAGATACCCGGATTACAGCACGCTGACAACCTTTCTCTTGCTTAGACGCAATATAGTAACGTATGCTAGCTTACGTTGGTATTCTAATAAATACTTCAGTTATGTATAGTGACACTATATGTACGTACCCCTTTAAATCATTAACCTTACATTTAATTACATATATGTTGCTTTTAGATTAACATCGTACATACGCTCATGTGACCACAGTAGTAACATGCGCGCATTGGAGGTCTTAATAACAGATCAATTTCACTAGTTCACCATTGAAATATCGGTCATTGGGTCCTTTTTTTTGTCATCTCATTTATTCACGATTTTTATATATGTATATGGTACATCGATTATATTTAGAGTTCCGATAACAACATAGGTATGTCATCTGAATGATACAAAGGAATTATTTACATAATGCGAACATTGAATCTGAAATGAGAATTTCTTCTTCTCTTCTTATACCGATATAAACATATACACATAAAAAAAAAAACCTTCAGTGTATACAAAACTCACGCATACACACACGCAAAAATGTACATACACATATTACATATACCCACACACACATACATACATATACAAATACACACACACATGCATACACACGCAAACGTACGTACATAAACACCCACACACATGTATAGCAATGCACAGTGAGGAATAAAACAACGAAAAACATCAGACATTGTCTATGCTACTACATAAATGTAACAGAAAGGTAGATGATAAGCAGAGGTTAAGTCAAGAGTCGCAAAGTTCATTAATTGAATGAGAAAATTAAGTCCTTAATGTCATGTATTTTCTACGAGCAGAGCTAGTAGAGTTTCGATTCGAAGCAATGTGCTTTTCAACGTTAAGAATAAATTTCATTTTATCGAAGAAATTATAGCAGTCAGGCTTAAAATTGTTTTGTTTACAATTGAAGATGATATAAAGGATAATAAAATTCAATGGGTCGTAACCTGTTACTAGCTTACCGAAGAAAAAATCTTTTTTTTAGCAGATAAACTGTCTACCAAAAAAATTATGTTCGCAATCTAAAAGGAAATTAGACGTCACATGACAGGACCAGAATAAATGTTCAATGGTTTCCTCTTTAATTTTGCAAAATGTACATAGCGGGGAAGCCACTTTTTTTCATTAAATAAAAAAGCCAATTGGTTCCTAAGATGCGGTGTAAGAGCCTGAATTGGAAATATTGTATTTTTGCTTCAGAAAGCGGGAAGGCACTTTAAATATAACTAACCAATCGTCCTGAGAGAAGTCAAAAGTAACGCTCCATTTAGAGCAGGCTTTTGGCGGGAGTGAAATACAGTCTATAAGGCGAGGATAGACTTCTTGTGACAATTTAGAAATGCTAGACATAAGATTGACAAGGTGATCTTGCTGTTCCTCGACACCGTTTTCTAAACTGACGGAATCCTTCCAGCTTCTATAGGAATTGCAGAAATCATACCATGAAAACAAGTAAAAGGATACCGTAATATCTTAAATTTGGTTAGAAAAGCATTGAAGGACAATTGCTTCCCTTCTGGCAAAAATATATCCTTAACAAACAGTAAACCGGCGACGTGAAGTTTTTTGTCATAAACAATGGTATTATCAATTCTGATGAAATGATTATTCCAAAGGATTTGATCACCAAAGTGATCCGAAAGTTTTCTTAAAGGTAACTTTACTCCAAGCTATGCACATTTGCTTAATGAAGATATTTTTGATGTAGGAAATATCCTCGACATGAAAATTACATTTAAAAAGCAACTCTTTTCGAACGGCGAAAGAGAGGAATAAAAAGAGAGCTTCCAATACCAAGTGTTGGCATTATTACAGTAAAGCTTGACCCAATTGGTTTTAAGAGCTTCAACAAAGCTGTGAACATGTATTATGTTTACACCTCCCTTTTCAATTG
>JAIPMN010005963.1:0-17157 GCA_020650975.1 Apostichopus californicus
GTTTGATACTGACCCACCTGGTACTTCACAGTGTATCAGGGGCAGACATTTCACAAACAATTTATGAAGAGGAGCTAGACATACAAGAATGAATGTTGGGATAAATTAACAAGGACACCACTATAGCCTTGAGTACAATTAGCAGACTGTCCAAACATAATTTGCTGCACATAATTTCTACACAAATGTGTACAGAGATACCAGTTTAAGTATGAAGACCCGTATATTTTAATACTTTATGAAAGAATCATAAACCTCAAAATGGCTACACTAAAAAATTAGAACAACTTATTTCCTGAATATTTTTTTTTATCTATCATGAATGCTATCTTCATTGGTTTACAAATGGGTTCTGGGAATACTATCAAGTATCCTCAAGAAATCTAATTATATTTACCACAAAAAAATATGATTTTATCAGCTGTCTGTTTGGGAACCCAGGGGGAATTCATCAGGGTGTGTTCTTCTTACAAGGAAACAATGTCTCACTCTCTAAAGCAGAGGGGGGGGGGGGGTTGGGATGGGTCATGCCACCTCCCTCTCCATCAAGTTTGGACAATTTGATGATGAATAGCAGTTTCACTTAGCTTATTATTGCAGTGTTTCCATGAACGTCTTTCCACTAAATTATCCTAGGCTGCATATCCTCTTCAACCCTTCTACATTTATATGGTTCTTATCGATACTTGTGCTATTCCATCTACATTCACCTTCAGTAAGTCACAGCTATAGTTTTACCCTAACACCTCCCAGGCTATGTGTACTGGTTACTCCTGTAAACTCATGCTACCTGTGAAGGTCAGTTCTACCATCACATCTCCCCACCCCCACCCCCCCTACCCCCCTCTCCTCCATTCACTGACATCCTTCCTCCAGCCTCATCCAAATTTTGGTATACATCATTTGCTTACTATCAAAACCTAAATTCCAACATCACTTTGATTCACAAAACTTTGTGACCCATGATTCACTTTTATATTCAACTGCCACATGCTATTCTTAACATTATTTTTTTTATCTACTATTGAAACTTTCAAAAAAAAATTTGGTTTTGTTTTCAAACTTTCATCCTTCAAAGACGTATAATCACCTGATAGCCATCATCAGCAAACATGTAAGCTGTCTCAAGATATTCGATCTGTGAGAAGAGAAGAATGAGCTTGTGAGAGTCAAAATCTCAAAATTAAAATTGTTATTCACTGTTGACTAATATTATGACAGTTGATGACAATGATACAAAGCCTTATAATTAACAGACCAGCTATTAACTGATAAAACAATGCAGGATGACAGAACTAATGTATTACAATAGCAAAAATAATGACAACAGAAGAGAGGACATATGGAAAAATTTGGGCCTGTCAAATAATTTCCTGGGGGCCCACAGGGAGGGTCAGCCACCTGTGATACCTTAGCTAGAGGAAGGGGAGGTGATGGGGAGGGGAGGGAGATGACTGGTTATTCTAATGATGTAGCCAAAGGGCTCACTTAAGATATGTAAATTATCACAAACACTAAACAAATTCAAAGAGCAGAAAGAAATGCCAGTAAACGCAATGACATTCAGATATTATTACTATACATATCGTATCTGATCTCTAGGTGGAATGGGGAAGAGATTAATATAAATGTTGTGGTACAGTAGATTGTAATAGGTTTATGTGTACTACGTACCCGACAGACTTCACAGAGTCCTCCAACAAACAGTGGATGTTCTTCAGTCAAGATGGACTTGCTGCCACAAGCAAGGCAAAACTCTAGGAAGATGGAGAAATAAAAGATCGGTGAAATATTTAAAATACTCGACAAGAAAAAAAAGAAAACAAAAGAAAGTTGTTAGAACTGGTCCAGAAAAGACTTTACAAATGCTATTGTTAGATATTAATCAAATCTGTCATTTAATTTTTTGCATTGCAGTGCATTTCAAGTGGAGGAATTTACAAATCCAAGAATGGACAAAATGGTCAAGTTAATTATTCAAAACGTTGTGCTCCTAAATAGTTAATACAGATTTGTTTCGTTTTCTTTTAATGAAACGATCTTTCATGATCAGAACTAATGATTCACTAAAATAGAGAGGTAGTCCTGCATGGGGTCATTCTATAAACACTGGTGTCCAATATGTGATGGTACAATGGTGTCCCTGTTTACACAGTGACATAATAGTACCTTTTATTTTGAAATAAGGTACAAGTCGTTATTGAAGAAACTCAATTATTACTGAAAGACAATATGCTTGATTACAGTGTAGCAATTCATTACATAGTATCGAATCCTTATGAAATTGCTTATGTTCCTGATAAAACAGCTAATCAAGTATTCTTACGTCTGAAGTTAAAAGTTTAGAGTCTTGTATCAAGGCAAGGCCCTCTTCACATGACCTTTACAGCATTGAACAGTAGAGACCCAAAATACATGAATTCAGAATTCACTTAAAAGCTAATCCAAAGTTAAGTTATTTATTCAAAATGTTACTAAAACTTTTTCTACAGGTTTCCAAAAGTATTCAACAGGAATTTCTGTTCAAATAATGCTGAGGGTCATAATTCGTTGATCACACTTCTCGGCGAAAGGAAATTACTCTCAATGAGACGTAGAGTAACAGACTTATTAGACGGTGGGTTTTGCAAAACCACGTTACCAAGAGGAAAGAGATGGGCATCTTTATAACTCCTTTGAGGTGCAAGAAAAGTTCCGGAAAGTTTTATGTTAGAAAGATTTTAGTCCATAGAAAGACAAACCTTCAAGAGCAATTTCTTTTTTCCTTAGTTCAACCATTCTTTCATCTGTTTAAAAGAACAAATTAAAAACACAAATTAAAGAACAAGAAAAAATAAGTGAAGAAAATTTAAGCACTGATGGAGGATTAAAAAGCTGACCAATTAATAGCAATTTTAAGGTTTAAGAAATTTGTTGACAAACAAAGGCAAAAAATTGAAAATAACATTGTTCTTTTAACAATGACTGCTACTTTCTGTGCGCTTGTGTAGCAGTTCGTTCAATTGTGCTTAGGAGTTTGAAAATATATGATACTAGATGTATTGTTCCAATAAAAGAACAATGGAAAATTACTGAGAAATAATAAACAATGGAAAAGAAGAAAGAAAAATGTTGGGCTAGAGCAGGATTCGAATCAGTGACCTTCGGGTCACAAGCCTTTAGCGCTCTACCAACTGAGCTATGTAACCCTTATTTCATCATGGCAATCCCTATATAGCCATTTATTTGCAGTCACCAGCCATAGTCCCTCCATGTGACCGGGGCTCATGCCCCGGTCTCATTTGATAAAACCCAGAGAGCTGGCAGAAAATTTATTTGCTCTTGTCCAGATATATTTATTATTCACTGCAGTGAATGATGAGAATTGGAATATGGCAGAAAACAATTAATCAAGAAAACGAAAGTGTAATAGCATGAACGACGAACAACTAATTATGACTGAAGAAGAAAGTGACAAGACAAAAATGTGATGAAGTTACTCACCTCTTGTGTCCTCCCACTCTGATTCTTTCTTGGCAGTGTTTACCTTCGGTGTATCAATCGGGCTCGGAGGAGGCGGAGGAGGTTCCACTGCATCTTCTGGATGAAAGTGTATCCATATTAAATAATAATTTAATAATTGAATTATGCATATTTGGTAGGTTACTACACTGAATGAAGCAGTTGACTCATGAAAGTCCATACACAAATCTTCATAAAATGTTGTGTAATTACAGCACTTCCAAGGTGTGTGTAATAAAACGGAGATCAAAGGTTTTATAATTACACTGTGACATACATAAAATATTGTGCAATTGTCCACTTCACGACCGGTTTCGTCCTTTTGGGACTCATCAGATTCAAAGCACCAGGGGTGCACACTCTGGACAATCATAACACTTGGGTTATACGCCCTCAATGAAAGTTTCACAAAGCCAATTTATACGCATTCACACACCAGTAGAGTCACTGTGGTCGCAAGACACAAGATCCAGGGGTTTGATTCCTATGTTCGCCTGATGAGTCCCAAAAGGATGAAACCGGTCGTGAAGTGGAATTTTTCTGGTGTGTTGTTCTTTATTGATTAACTATATATATATATATTTACATATATATATATATATACATACATATATATATTTATAGATAGATAAGGAAGTGTATAAATTTTTCCATTACCTGGAAGAGGTAATAACCCCTTTGGTCCCAACGGAGCAAAGCCACCGTCCGCCCAAGATTTCATTTCATGGAAAGTCTCTTCAAAGTTACGTTTCTCTTCATCTGAAGCATCTTTAGACGGGTACTCCTTCACTTCGTCGTTGAAAGTCTTCTGCATCTGAGCAGCTGCCAACTGATATGAAGATTAATTATTTATTCAAGAAGATTAACACAAGGCAATACCTTTGGCTGTTGAAGACACTAGGATGATTGAGTTCATCTAAACAAGTTATTAAAGTGATATCTCATATACTGTGACAAAATGATATTAATTTGTTTTTAGATGGCTACAGTAAAGTGGCTGCAACAATCAGATAAGATCAACAGATTTCACCTGTGAGGTTTTATTAAAGTTAAAGATGTTCTCATGGGGGTAAAAAAATTCCCATATTTTTCTCCTTGTTGTGGCTTTACTTGAAATGCTTCAAAATCCAATATGTACTTCTCATGGCAGGAAAATGTTGTGTAATAGACACTTGTCCACACGGGGTCAAGGGATGCTCACAGAGGGTCATTACAGTGGGGTACAGAGACAAGGCTACTATTGTGTATCAAAGTGAGATACACCCCTTCCCAACCCATCCCTCCCCCAGGTATTTAGGTATTACAGGCTAACCAGTTGATCATTTTCAAATTTTGGTTTTTATTACACACTATTTTTTAAATGACGAAACAACAGAGTCATAGGGTTTTCAAGGTAGATATATAACTGAAACAATTCAATAACTTGAAGTAGAAATAAAATTGACAGTGAAAATACCGTAAAAGCTTGAAACATCGCCTTCTTGTACAAGTTTCGTTTCTGCAGGAACATTACATTGACACATTCTGCATAATTTTCAAATCCTTTCACTTGAATGTCCTTGAGCTGTCGTAAAGGATAATAAAATTTGAGATTATGTGCCATGAAGTTGGCTCCAGTAATTAACCTAACTGTTCATAATGCATGTCAGTGACAGAACTAGATAAATCAATTATATTTTGTGAATGTGTTAGTTTTGTCTATACTGCACTTTAATTGCTACAACATCAAATCAGCACAATCACAAAACCTACTTTAATGAATATGTGGTCAAAACTAGAATTGGCATTAAAGATATCTTCAAAATTTGATAACAATTTATGATAATAATCACTGAAATAAATTATATTATCACTTTTGGAGTACATTCTCAGCCTAATTATGCTCACCCTGTGTAAAATATTATTAAATATTAAAAATAAAAAAATATTATAATTATTAAAATCCTACTAAAGGTTACCATATATTGCCATAATTGTACTTAAATCTGGTGTTACTTAGCTGTGATTCTCTGGTTCATATTATTTCCCGTTTTTGATAGTTGAAATAGTTGAATAAGTAGATTGAATTGTGACAATGATAATTCATTGTGATATCCCTAATGTTTTGTTATAAGGGTTGTAAGAAAACATTTATATATATCATATTACAATGCACAAGGAAAAGAAGAAAAAAACAACCTTGGTAATTATGAAACGGAAAAAAGAAAGAAAGATATAGAGAAAGATGAAAGGGAGAATGAGAGAAAGGTAGACCCTTTCTAGGCCAGCTAAGTTTTACCTGAGAGAATTTCATGTCACCAAACCACTGTATGATCACAAGCCCTTCTGCTGGTGGCTCTCTCCGTTTCATGGCATGATGGTGGACCACTTTACCAGGCCACCATGGAAAGCCTTTCATGTGGCCCCAGACAAGCTGACCAAGGGCAAACTTTGGCTGCACATTTGAGACAAGAACTGTTAGTATAGTACATGCATACTTTATTAAGTGTCGAATATTGTAACTCGTCACCTAAGGGGGAGTAGATGGGTAAGACTGACGTCCCAACTAATTTACCACCACTCTCAAAAAAATGCGTTTGAAAGTAGGTAAACAATTGAAAACTGACTTGAAAATTTAAACAAATTTGGATGGAAAAAAGCAATGAAACTTGGAAACCAGCAGGAGCAAAATCTGTGTTACTGTTTAGAACTAAGGAAATCCAGAACTTTGAAGCCAGTGGTGGGAGGGGGGGGGAGAGGAGAGGAGAGGAGGGGAGGGGGAAGTTCAGGACTGGGGTGGAGAAGAGGAAATGCTGGGGTGAAGTGTTGTTTGTATTGCAATAGCTTCTTAGTTTGAAGATGTTACAGAATTTTCAGACACTCACCTTAACAGTAAGTTTCTGTGCAGGTTTGGACGTCGATGGCTGTTGGTTTCCATTTGGTGTCATGGCAAGAGGTGATGGCTACAAACAAAACACGGATCAAGTTACAAGCTAGCAAACATGACGATAGGATGTCTACGCGTCCTCACACAAAATACGAAAACAGAATTATTACAATATTTGTCTCGGTAGCTGCTCTCAAAATATTCAAAAACATACTATGGGTTAAATAGCTTTGGTATTGCATGTTGGTTCCTCCTGATTGGCTACGCTTGCGCCACACTCCGAAAATGAGAATCAAAATGTCAAAAGTTTTGAGCAAAAGAAACAGTATTATCATATTTTACACTTTTTATGTACTTTTCATCTGATAGTTAAGCTTGGATACTCACAGTGGCAACGTTCCGGTAAGGCTTGATAACTCTGCTGGCTGGGGTCATAGTGGATTCGTTTGGTTTAGCTAAAGGCATACTCTGATATTTAAACAGAAAAAGAAATATATTTTATGTAAATTTTATATCATTTGTAAAATTTTATTTCTTGATTAAAATATATTTTAAAGTAAAATTCTTAGTGCAAAATTGTTTGTAGACCTATCAGCCAGCTTACAAGATAAAAACCTTTTTAAGTGTATGGTATGCTCTTTATGGCTAAATGAAGGATATTACTTGCTCCCTTAATTGGTAGAGACTTTTGTTCATAGTAACTATACTACAAATTATAATAGGTCTAAAAACACACATTCCAAAACATGTTTACCTCTCAGGTTGAAAGTCAATACACCTTGCAAATTCAATATGAGTTACACATTTTTCAGCCTTCCCTCACCACATCCAAAATAAGTCAAACAAAACAGGTAAGTAAATAAATAATAAAAAAAACTTAACATTGAGAATGCGTCCAAGAATTGTTTCAGCTGGGGAAGGGAAGTGGGGAGGGAGTGGGATTTGCAAAATTCCAGAGCAATCACTTATAGATGAAAAATCTACAGCAGGGTTTCCCTAACTTTATCCCCCACGAACCCCCTGTGGATGTCAGAGTTGTCCACAAACCCCCAACTTTTCGAGACACGATCTGAGTCATTATTATACTATAATAGGCACAACAGCCTGTGTCTGTTACATAATTCAGTTATTTATCACATGCCCTTACGGTACTACTATGGCAACATGCGTATGGAACGCGAAAAGAGTTTGTCGATAGGTACGACTTTTGTACATTACTAAATTATATGATATAACAGATTTTAGTTCAACAAAAAGTACTCTAGTTTTGACTTTTAGAAACATTTCACGAACCCCCTGGGATGGAATCACACCCCCCTGAGGGTTCATGCACCCCAGTTAGGGAACCCCTGATCTACAGTGTCACAAATTGTTACCTTCTCTGAAGGTTTCTTCTTCTTACTCCTAGCTGATGGTGGAGTCACTTGGTACGGCTTCAACTTCTTTGGTGCTTGTCTCAGGGTTCCCTCCCATAGAACTTCCCTGGATTTCTAAAAAAAAATAATAAGCATAATCATAAAAAGGAATGCTCCAATGTTGTGTTTGTGAAGAAGAGTGATCTTGTGATGTGCAAATACATACTGTATGAATCGATGCAAAAAGTTTTGTTTCTAGTGTCACAATCCTGAATAAGTTTGTTACTTTGCAATTGAAAGCAATCAAGAGTAGTGTCATATAAGTTGATACACATATACCTAGCCAGCTTTGCATAAGAGTGCAGGAGGGTGAGAGGATGCAAATGTCATTAAAAATGGTACTTACAATTGCTAATCACAGTTAGGATGGGGGGGGGGGAGAAAATAGACGGAGGGGGGAAGAGAAGTGTTCCCACAAAACATTGCAAATTATGTTTGAAGACGTCATACAATTTCTGGATATTTTTTATAAATTCAGTGAGTTAAAGGGAATTTTACCGGCAATCCTAATGGATAATCATAATGCTATGACTCACATGAAGGAGTTTATGTATGTCAATAAAAGAAATTATACAAAAATAATAATATGAAAAGAAGTTGATTAATATTTGGCTCGAGCAAGATATAAAGGTGCCTGGCTTTATTAACTGTGAACATATTAGTCAGCAAGTATTTCAGCTGCTGAAATTACAAACTTGAGTCAGTTTTCCTGAGGAATCATGTTTTTAGTTTAACATACTCACCTTCTCCTGCTTGTCTTCTGAAGTCATCTGTGGTTCATCAGTTGTCAGACTCACTTCTGTGAAAACTACTTCTCCAAACTTTCTTTTCTTTTCTACAAATACTAGACTTTTTGCTACAGATGCCTTAGCCATATGCTGCAGGCCGTCTCGTTGGATCTCATTGGGATCTTTGCTACTCTTCTGGTTAATCCCATCTTCTTTATTCTTGCCCACATCTGTTGAGTTGATCTCCCCAAACTTCCCCTCTGACCCTTCTCGACCCATGAGTTGGTTCCCGTCTGTCATCCTGCGTCTCTCGTCCTTCTCGGACGTGTCTTCCCTCCTGTCCTTCTGACCAGCAGAAGCAGGTCCATCTCCGTCTAATTCAGGAGATTTCAGCTGGTTGCACACCACTTTCAGGGAGGGACTCTGATTGGTCAAGACCAGTTCCTTCAGGTCATTCCAATTCTCCTCTGAGCTCGACTTGCTATCTCCGTCTTTCTCCTTTCTCTCTCCCCTCTGTAACAACGACAACAGCTTGGTCGGTTTGCCGTTGACTTTCTTGCGAGCTGTCTTGCGTTTCGGGATGGAGATGTTGGTCCTCCTAGCAGGTACCATACTGGGCATCTCATCATCACTGGTGGAATAAAAAATCAAGCTCCCATCTGTCGATCCACCCTCCATCACGGTCCCACATCTAACTTCTCTAGGATTATCTGCCTGCTGCACACTCAGGTACGTGGCCTCTCCATCCTCCTGCGTAGTTTCGATTCCCCCCGCTTGACTCTCATCCAGGAGACTTAATTCTGATAACTTCTCGGCGTTACAATCGACGAGTTTAATGTAGCCTTCTTTCATGGGGACGTTACCATCCTTCAAGATTTTCTGTGGTGCCCGTCTTTTTCGGCGGTTTGTAGTGACGTTCTTCAAAAACTGAGTTTCAAACAGTTCTTTGCTCCTCCTCCCGCTCTCAATGTCTGAGTTGACCTCGCTAGATTCTGGATCCATTTCTGATCTTCCTCTCTTTCCTTCATCCTGAAGACTTCTGTTGCTCCTTGATCGGCCGAGTGCGTGGCTCTCCTTTTCCCGTATTTGCTGATCCTCAAAATTTGGAAAACCTGAATCGGTTGCAAAAATTTCCTCTGGCAGCTTGATGGTAGGGGTGAGGATTTCTGTGTCCGAAACGATGGGTTTGGGTATCTGGTCCGATGAAGAGGAACTGGGCTGGACAGTGGCTGGAGAAGCTTCATTGCTTGTTGTACCTGAAGAAAGACCACCAGCTGATCTCTAAAGGAAGATGAAGAGTACACAAAGAATATGCCATGAAAAATATTGTAAGATGATACAAGTAATGTTTGCTTATAGTTTTCTACATTAAAACCCCCCCAAACCCCCCCCCCAAAAAAAACAAACAAACAAACATGGTACTTGGCAGAACTACAGGTTGTAGAAGTTTGCTTGAAAAAAAGTTTAACAAAGTGCACTTCCTAAAGCAGGGGTTCCCTAACTGAGGTGCATGAACCCCCAGGGGGTACATGAGTCCATCCCAGGGGGTTTGTGAGATGTTTCTGAAAGTTAAAACTAGAGTACTTTTTGTTGAACTAAATCTGATATATCATATATTTTAGTAATGTACAAAAGTCGTACCTATGGACAAACTCTTTGTTTTTTTTCATTACAATATTACACTATGAACTTGATCTTTATCGAAGCACTGTTATGCGTATTATAGTATTATAATGACTCAGATCGTGTCTCGAAAAGTTGGGGGTTCGTGGTAAACTCTGGCATCCACAGGGGGTTCGTGGGGGATAAAGTTAGGGAAACCCTTTCATAAAGGCATGTGTTGTGTATAGATTATCATATATGGCAGCTTGGTATATATTATAAATGAAAGCATCGTCATCAGAAACCCATATTTGCCAGATAAGATTTGAAATGCTGGGTTTTGCGATATCACAATATTTGGAAAAAGAAAGGTCTGGAATATATACTGTAAAATATATATTGTACTGTTAAAATAGATGTTTGTTGTTTGTCTAGCATACAAAAAAGACATCCCTATTGTCCAATCAGGAGATAGTTATGGGGGGAGGGAGCAGGGAGACCTGTGCCCCCCCAATTATCACAGGCCCCCCCATTTGTGGATCGAGAAAAACGAAATAATGAAAAAAGGAAAAGGCAAGTAGACGAGAGAACTTACGAGGGAATTTTAATACAACAGATAAATTTTGCAATGTAAAATGAAGTAAAACATTACTACTCTCTTTTACAAAATGCATTTTTTTTCGGTGTGCTTGGCACAACCGTTTGTACTTAGTTGTTTTATTACTTCCAGTTGGACAGCTTGAGTGGAATAACTGTTCCAAAGCCCACTGCAACCCCTACCACCATCCATCCTCCCCACCCACAAACCCCTTGCATCATTAAATCCACCTGCCTTTAGTCCAAGTTAGGCTATTATATATTAAAGACCAGAAAATCAAATGACTCCTTGCCAATATGAGAAAAAACTTTAGATACAAGAAATCCAACGATCTGAATTACTGAGCAGAAGTAGGCAAGTCTTGCAGAATTGATTAATGCATACCTATGCAAAGAGGGTTGAAGGTCAAACAAACTTCACTTCTGCATTATCAGACTTATTCTGACTGTAACCTATAATTGACCTTTGACCTCAAGGGAAACTGTAGATATGTATTTAGCAAGGGCTATGTATATACCAAGTTTGAAGTTCAAGCAAATTATGAAGTTATCGCATTTTCAAATTTCTCAGACTTTGACAAGAAAAACAATAGGGATCATCTGCTCACCAAGGGTGGCTACCAACATACCAAGTTTCAAGTTCAAGCAGCTTTTACTTCTTGAGATATCATGTTTACGACGTTTTCAAACCTTGACCTCTCTTGACCGATGACCTCCATGAAAAACAATAGGGGTCATCTGCTTACCAAGTGCTACCAACATACAAAGTTTAAAGTTCAAGCACCTTTTACCTCTTGAGATATCGTGTTTACAAGGTTTCCAGCCATTGACCTAGAATGACCTTTGACCACAATGAAAAAGAATGGAGAACATCTATTCACTAAGGGCTATACCTACATAATAAGTTTAAAGTTCCAGCAACCTTTTCTTCTTGAGATATTGTGTTTAAAAGTTCTACAGACCTTGACCTCTCTTGACCTTTGACCTGGATGAAAACAATTGGGATCATTTTCTCACCAAGGGCTACAAACATACCAAGTTTAAAGTTCAAGCACCTTCTTCTTCTTGAGATATCATGTTTACAAGGTTTTTAGACTTTGACCTCTCTTGACCTCCATGAAAAACAATAGGGATCATCCACTTACCAAGTGCTACCTACATACCAAGTTTCAAGTTTAGGCAACTTTTGGTTCTTGAGATATCGTGTTTACAAGCCAAGATGTCACATACACACGCACACACACCATCACCATCGCATAGATTCCTTCAGCAAGGAAGCGAAAAATGGTCAAACGGTGACTTTTGTGGTCTGCTTATAGTGTGAATCCAATGCCATTTGAAGATAGTTAACTGCTTCATTATAATACTCAGAAGTTTTTAAATACCCCAGAGCTTTTACCCCTGGTCCCCAATGGGCATTGCCCCATGACCCCACCAAGCGCCCTAAGGGGGCCCCTGAAACCGACACCCTCGGTGGGAGCACCTGGCACTCCTGCGGCGCCTTAGGCACTGTTGGGTCCTTCCAACCAGAAATGAAAGTCTAGCTTTGCCCCTGTGTCCAATCATTAAATTTTTTTAATAGTAAGATATAAAAAAAAGAGTAATAGTACTGTTTTGCAGGGGGCTTTTGAAATTAGACACAATTGATCAGGTACTGCAATGACACATTTCAGCCTCCATCATCATTTGATACAATATGCCATAATTAGAATACACAAGAGTAAAATATGGATGAATCATATGCAGTACTAGTAGTAACATGCAGGAATAATGCAATCAGGCGCATAGCCAGGGGGGCGTGACTGCCCCCCCCCCCTTGAGCATATTTTTTGTATTTTTTTATGATATCGCTAGTAATTTCAAAATAGAAAATGCTTAGATGCAACTTACAAGGCCTGGGAAGTGCCATTTCCAGCGATCTGGGGGCATTTTCGGCCAAGATTTTCTTGTACGCTTCGCGCAAACTCATGGTGGCGCTACGCTTACACAGTTTGCCTTCAAGCTTCGCCCCTCCCTTGGCAAATTCCTCGCTACGCGCCTGAATGCACTCACCATAATTTGGATCTATATAGGCCTACTATTAGTCTGAAGTTAAATCAGTCTTTAAATTCTGACTTATCTGGGTGACAACACTTTCACATTTCCAGACCTTTGACCTCCATTTATATTAATTGGGTCCTCGTAATCGCTAAGTAGAGGATGCTTATACATGTATATATACAAACATACATATGTATATAGTACACATATATATATAATAAGTATGAAGTTTATCCAAGCTTTACCTTTTTTTTACCTGTGTTTACAAGGTTTCAGACTTTGACCCCATTGTTAAACTCACTTATTGACATATGATCTTCAACAACTTCAATAAGGTACTTGTACTGACTAAAGTGGATCTACACATCTGAGTTAAATGTCAGCAAGGGTTCATGGGAAGTCATTAAGGGGAAGAAGCTAGTTCAAGACCAATCACCTAGAGATATACATTTGTAGCAAAATAAAGGTCCGGTATATGGTCGGGAAGGGGTACAATGAGAGGATCTGCTAATGGCCCCTCTTGTTGTGTATTGAAACAAGTGTACAATAAGTCATTCTCTCTGGTTGAGCTACTAATGCCCAGGCACCTCTACTTTGCTGATGATTTTTCAAGAAGTTGTGCCCTATCATGGCTAGTGAAACTGCACTGCACTGATATGCTCATAATTAATAAAAAGCAGTTGGGTCTACAGCATTTCAGCCATTGAAGAATACACTTTATATACTTTACTTGGTGCATGAGGGTGTATGGGGGCAGATGGAGAAGGCAAGGCAAGGATGGATGCACATTTAAGCAAAAAGGTTTTTTGTCTCTCAGAATTTTGTGACTAACCTGAAGCTTTTTCAGGAACACCGGCCCATACTTGAGATTGATCATGGGATCATATTTTCTCCGCTTTGCAAGATTCCAGGTGTGGTAAATCTCCCGTAGTCGCTAAAGGAGGAAAATTTTTTAAAGCTGTCAACGAAGTTGAAGGGTAAGACATTTTTTCTCCAAAATGTACTAGCGAGAGAACACCTCCCACCCCACCCCCTTTTTCAACCCACATATAAATTACATCTGTGTAATAGTGCAACCTTGTGTGTATAAGCCCTAATTGGATCTAATTTTACCTCAAGTTTTTCCTAAGGGAGGTCCCCACCAGACCACTCTACATTAGTGTCAGCTTCAACCAGCACAGGTTCATACCCTCTCCTTTTTAAACTCCTACAGGGAGTCACCACTGGCATGCTTGAAAGGAAATCTTATTTATCTATGACTTTTGATCTAATCTGTAAAGCAGATGATTTAGATCATTCTCCCTCTGTGTTCTGTTGTCTTCTATTTCTTTGGGTAGCATCCATAGTAACAGAGTAAACACATAAACTTTATAGCCAGAGGAATGTAAACATCATCTTGGCAATGAAATGTCCATAAATGCAGTATATGCAAATCAGAATAGAAAGTGGAGGAGGTATGACTTTGGAGGTGTAGGACTAATGTCTTTTGTCAGGTAACCTTAACACCCCTCCCACACACCACCCCCCCTCTTTCATCACTCTTGAAGGTCTTTTAATCTCAATTACTTATAGTTGTATACATAACAGTGAATATCAAGCAAAAATAAGTGAAATTAAATGACAAAGTTTGAATTCCTCAGCAGCAAAAATGGGAACTTAATTCTACCACAGTAGGCCTATATACAGTACATACAAATTGTATGATTATTTTGGACAAGGACATAAAGATGAGGTTTGTAAGGTTTATAGTTATATGTTTCAACCAAATGGCATGCAATGATATGAATTCAAGTTAATATCTTCACAACTGATCACATCAAATACATTTTAAATGAATATAATTTTAACATTTTATTATTATAATTTTAACATTTATTATTACAATTTTAACATTTTATTATTATAATTTTAACATTTATTATTACAATTTTAACATTTTATTATTATAATTTTAACAATCAAATCAAAGTTTTAAATCTGCCCTTGTTTGGTTAACAATGAAACATCGAAAACTTATGAAAATTAAAGATAATTGAGTGATGAAGAAACAGACCTTTTTCTGGGGCAAAGGCATCGCTGAATGTGTGTGACCTTCTACAAACAAACAACCACCAGGTGGAGAGAGTTGGTGAGAATTTGTTTACAAAACCGAGTAACTGGAAGAGGACTAAAGCTATTTTGGTTCTATAGGCGAGATGGAGGACAGAAGAGAGAAACTTATTAATGGTTCATACCAGTAAAGACGAGTATCTTTAATTACTCATCCTTCAATGGCAATTTCGTTAAACTGGTACTACCAAGAAGTTTGAGTGAATACGTTTTAGAAGTTTTAAATCTGCCCTTGTTTGGTTACCCTGTATTCCATAAAGATCTTAGATCGAGAGCTGTAAGAAATCGCCACTCTCTTATTATGATTCGCAGCAAGATTACAATGTCAAACGATTGTTTTCTGAGACAGAAAATAGACAAAAAGTATGACGATTTTCTCCTCCTTTCGATTGCAACATGTGCCACGTGTATGAAACTTGGGGAATCCCCATTACATCATATAACTGCCTGTATTATATTACTTTAGGCCTCGCTCAATTAGCAGGAGTGAATGCAGGCCAAAAACAAGACTTTTGATTGATTAATTGTGCCAAACGATAACTTTAAAAATATGTTTACAACTGATCACATCAAATACATTTTATTTGAATATAATTTTAACAATCAAACATCAAAAACTTATGAAAATTAAAGTTAATTGAGTGATTAAGAAAACAGACCTTTTTCTGGGGCAAAGGCACCGTTGAATGTGTGTGTGACCTTCTATAAACAAACAGCAATCAGTTGGAGAGAATTTGTTTACAAAACCGTGTAACTGTAAGAGGACTAAGGGAGCTGAAGCTGTTTTGATCCTAGGCGAGATGAAGGACAGAAGAGAGAAACTTATTAATGATTCATACCAGTAAAGACGAGTATCTTTAATTATCATCCTTCAATGGCAATTTCGTTAAACTGGTACTACCAAGAAGTTTGAATTGATACGTTTTTGAAGTTTTAAAACTGCCCTTGTTTGGTTAACCTGTATTCCATAAAGATCTTTGATTGAGAGCTATAAGAAATCCCCAATCTCTTATTATTATTCGCAGAAAGATTACAATGTCAAACGATTGAATTCTGAGACAGAATTTGGCCAAAAAGTATGTAGATTTTCTACTCCTTCCGACTGCAACATATACCACGTGTATATAAACTTGGGGAATCCCCATTACATCATCTAACTGCCTGTATTATATTACTTAAGGTTTCGCTCATTTAGCAGGAGTCAATGCAGGCCAGAAGAAAGACTTTTGATTGATTAATTGTGCCAAACGATAACTTTAAATATATGTTTATGACTGATCACATCAAATACATTTTATTTGAAAATAGATATAACAATTAACCATCGAAAGCTTATGAAAATTAAAGATAATTGAGTGATGAAGTAAACAGACCTTTTTCTGGGGCAAAGGCACCGCTGAATGTGTGTGACCTTCTACAAACAAACAACCACCAGGTGGAGAGAATTGGTGAGCATTTGTTTACAAAACTGTGTAACTGTAAGAGGACTTAGATGGGCTGAAGCTGTTTTGATCCTAGGGGAGACAGAGGATAGAAACTTATTAATGATTCATACCAGTAAAGACGAGTAGCTTTAATTACTCATCCTTCAATGGCAATTTCGTTAAACTGGTACTACCAAGAAGTTTGAATGAATATGTTTTCCAAGTTTTAAATCTGCCCTTGTTTGGTAAACCTGTATTCCATAAAGATCTAAAAGAAATCGCAACTCTCTTATTATGATTCGCAGCAAGATTACAATGTCAAACGATTGAATTTTGAGACAGAAAATAGCCAAAAAGTAAGTCAACTTTCTCCTCCTTTCGATTGCAACATGTGTCACGTGTATATAACTCGGGGAATCCCCATTACATCATATAACTGCCTGTATAATATTACTTAAGGTTTCGCTCATTTAGCAGGAGTAAATGCAGGCCAGAGGAAGGCTTGATTTATTTATTATGCCAAACGATAATTACTCCTGTTGAATATTATTCTTTTAGTTTGGTTTAATTATGTTAAGTTTAAATGATACATTATAAGTTTGTCACATTTACACAAACTTAATCCAAAGTGGCTGTGTAGTGAATATTTGTAAGCCAACAACGTTGGATGCATAGAACCGAAATGTCTACACTTAGCTATGAGGGAATTTATGAGCTGCTTTAGGCTTCACTCAAATTTATGAACATTCTCACTAGCTTGGTAGACAACTTGACTTCACCCCACCCCATTATTTTAGTCCAAAGTAAGAATGTGATAGAGAATTTTAGTGGTAACGAACCAATGGAATAGATCTGACATTACTGCACAGAAATAC
>JAIPMN010005965.1:3510-16027 GCA_020650975.1 Apostichopus californicus
AGGCACCGATTATATGCCCCCCCCCCCCCTCCCTCAATAACTGACAACACGGTCCCCCAATAGCTTTTCCGTTTACGACCTTGCACCTTTGCGTGTTTATTGCGCATGAGCAATGCTAGTTTAGTTACGGTCAGGGAATTCCCCAAATTGGTGTCTGTGTATTATTTCGCTGCATATTGTAAGGTTTGCTTTCCCACATGGAATATTGGTTATTCGTGGTTCGGCATTTCCCGAAAGATGATATTTATGTGAAGTCAATCGTGTTAATACAGCTCCTCTGCCATATTCGCCGACGAACAGGAAATAATGCATATATCTGCATTTGTTCATATTCTAACATATTCTAGCTAGGTGGCTAGCCGCGATCCAGTCTTATTATATAACGTTGAAACCAGTTTGAACAGTCAAACGTTTGGGTTTACGTGAATGGCCTACCATAGCCTTGTATTGCTCTTTTCAGTTTTAGAATGCTTCAGTCTATCTTTTAAGATGTAGGCCTAGCTACGCACACCGAAATATGTACAGGTACGTAACGTATAGCTGCAGGTTCGTTTAACCATGGAGGTGGTTTAACAACACTTTAGTAGTTTTTGGAAGCCTGATGGTGATCGAGACTCAAATCAGGAGTCCTATACAGTAAAGGTGAAGAATTTGGGAATTTGGACACTAACTATACACTGTAATGTTTGTTTGTCATTAGCTGGCAGATTGTACAGGAATGTTTAATGATCACTAAGTTGTAGAACCCCACCAATGTTCCTGCAGCTATATATACATTAGCCTTCCTGGTACCACCAAATGACCTAATTATTTGCATTTACATTTCACAGAGAGAGAGGGTGAGTGCCCAACCCACATCACCAACGTTGACTCAGGCTATGGTATGTGCAATGATGAGTGTGACGTCGACTCATCCTGCTCTGATCAGCTGCACAAGTGCTGTGCGACCAACTGCGGTAGGAGGTGTGTCAACCCAATGCGGGTTACTCCCGTCACAGAGGAAGAAGGTAGGTCATATGTCAAGCAATAAAGTAAAAACAAAATGTAATACTTGATAATGGTAACTTGCTAGACGAAAGTAACATTTTCATTTCTGAAAAGTGTGATTGAATAATGTGACTAATTAGATGATGTGAATTCCACATCCAACTAATAATGTTACCTTCTCAGTGAGATGCTATCTTAGTTCTTCTATTCTATGCAATATTGTTTAGTTGCAGGTCAACATATTGAGACATTGGTCTTTAGTACCTGACAAGGAGTTTCATTTGTGTCTTCCCATATTTCCTTTGTTTTTTTAGCTGTATCAATTTTGGCCTTTTCAGAGGTCTAAAACTGAACTTGTAAAAACAGTTTAAAAGTAACTATAACTTGAACTCATTTTTACAGAGAACAAGACCCGCGAGGAGATCACTGAAATGCTGACCACCATCTTGTCCGAGAGACGGGACCTGATCAAGAAGCTCGACATGTATCCACCACCACTTGCCAGGTTTATCATGATGAAGAACCGTACTGATGTAGTCCGTATGTGCGTCACCACCCCATGCGAATTGAGGAAATGCCAGCGCATTGCTCAGACTATGACCTACAAGGTTACTCCACGTAAGGAATGGTTCTGCCAACTCGCAACCACCACAGAGCAGTGTTTGTTCTGGTTAGTACAGTAGTCTTCTATCTAAATTATCTTTTCTCTGAAGAATGAATGTAGTCTGTCTGAGCAATCACAAATTATGCAAACTGGACCAAACTGTTATGCCAGATTCTCTTCCTATAATCTTTCACGACCTAGAAGTTATTTGGTACGTAATATGGTCCACTTTCAGTTAATAACACAATATAGACATAGTTAATTACAATAAACATCATTATAACTGATCAGTGCAATGACTTCATTATATAGCTGACCAGTACAATGACTTCACTATTCAAAATTTCTCATTTAATATTTATGAACACTTATTAACCAAGTTGTGAATGCTAAACATTTTATTTCAGGGCCGAACGAGGCTGGACTGATACCGTCATGGCTCGTGAGAACAAGATCTTTGTTGCCGTGGATAAATTCAATGTCACCAGCTTGGCCTATGAGAAGAACAAGAATGCTGTAAGTTTATTATAGCCCTCAAATGTATACAAATCAATGTTACAGTGCAAATAAAAACTATTTTCAGAATGGAGAAACTCTGTATATGTGATGAAGCCTTTTTTTCGTCAGAGCTTCTTCAATTACAGGCTATAACAACCTTGCTAAATTTGTAGAGTAAGATTCCTGAAAATGCTACATTTTGTCCAACAAGAAACCAACAGCTTAAAGTTAATTAACCAATTAGCTGTGTAAAGTACAATGTTACCATTTCTTTGTAATGACAAGGCAAAGCAAGAATGTTCTGACATGTAACAATAAGTCATACTGGGTATGTACAGGTGTATAAAGGTGTATAAAACTAATGTTGAGGAGTTATCATGTTTCCATTTTCTCATAACTAGCCCACTGAGATCGAGAAGAAGGTACAGAACATTACCCTTGCACTGACCATGAGCACCAGTAACATTGAGACATTCCATCAAATGAGCGGCCGCAAGATCTGCAGTGCTGGTGTCAACATCACCTCTGCTTTCATCACCCCAATGTGCAACCTTATCTACAAGGATGTCATGTTGGCAACCGGTGATGTGGTCGAGTCGTCAGCTGATTTCTTTGGAAAGATGTGTGTTCCAGGTATGGGAAGCACTAAAACGTTTGTCACAGCTAAAAGGTTATCGATTAAGTTCAAATGTTGGAAAATATAGTTGTCTGGGATTGATGAGATAGTTGTCCATCTCCAGCAGTTGAGCTCATTAGACATTCTTGTTTCTGTGTTAATTAAGGAGAAGTTAGAGGGGGAGGAGGGAGGCGTGCAAGTCACATTTCAAATATAATGCCATCACATGACTTTCTCTTCAAACAATCTCAGTTCCAAAACAGAACTTTTATCTTGAAGAAAAAAAAAATGCTTCTGGTATTCCTTGGGTTGAGATTAAAATTATTATCAGAAGAGCATGAGTTGTTATAGTTTTAGAGCTGTCCTGCAATTCATCCAACTGTAAGACTTTGTGACAAGTAATTTGTATTAATTTCTTGCATTATTTCTTCCAGCTATTTTGTGTGTATCAATTTAAACTCTTTTCCTATCTTTAGGAATTCTGAACAAGACTTTCGACAAGAACGAAACCTACCCAGAGAAGCTGACCACTGCATGCCACAACATGGAAGCTGAGTACACTGGTATCAAAGGAAGCCTCAAGTGTATCAAGAGCGGCCATGGAGAGGTCGTCTTTGTCGACTCAAAGGTCGTCAAAGAGCTCAACGAACGTTTCGGTGAGTAATCAATTCAATAAATAATGATAGTCAATCATCTGCTAGATAAATTCTCTCTCAACGGCTTTTCATATGAAATCAAATTCTGTTTATATATAACTCTTGAAAATTGGTGGTATACAAATCTAAGTTTTGCTACTTTTTGCATATTCTTGTCAGGCACATTTAATGTTTATTGTGGCTGAGTAACACAGCAAACAATGGGATGTTGGTGTATGCATGATTTGCATCCATATATCTTGGACAGAATGGGAGATGAACATTTATGTTCACTTACAAACAGCACTATAACATCAACAAACAGAAAGGCAATATTAAATTTTTCTGTAAAAACTAAACAGAAAATGATGCAGTAAACCAAATAACCTGACATGTAACAGAAGCATTATGCGAGTAACCACCCTGTTAAGTCTTAATATTAGTAAACTGTGTCTTGAAAGAAAGAAAAACTAAAGATTTAAGGACAGTTTAATTAGTCATAATTGATAACTATTCATGGTTGGTATAATTAAGCTTGTCTATGAAGTGTGCAGTACTGAATAATTATGTATTATTTCTGTCTTAAAGCAAAGTTGTAATCAAGTTGTTGGTATTGAATATTCATGTCTCTTGTTTCAGCTTGTTGGTATTGAATATTCATGTCTCCTGTTTCAGCTTGTTGGTATTGAATATTCATGTCTCCTGTTTCAGCTTTTGGTATTGAATATTCATGTCTCCTGTTTCAGCTTGTTATTGAATATTCATGTATATTGTTTTCAGCTTGTTGGTACTGAATATTCATGTCTCCTGTTTCAGCTTGTTATTGAATATTCGTGTTTATTGTTTTCCAGCTGGTGTATTCAAGCTTGTTTGTGAAGATGAATCTCTTCCACTTTCTGAGTGGGAGCAGACCAAATGTCACCTCGGCTACACTCCCAGACCAGTACTCTTCCTCAACCCTGAACGTAACATCACTTACAAGAACGAACTCAAAGAGATTATTCTGGAGGCTGGCAAGGTAACCACAATAAGCCTGTTTAACCCCTTTTTGTAACAATTTTAAGTCTTAGTTGGGTTTTAAAGAGAAACCATCTTTTATAATATGGATACTTATCGTTGGTATCAGATGTTGCGGTTGTGATAGCTAGAATTTTGCTTTAAAGTGTATCCACAGAAAGTGATCTTTCTTACTTTGAGAGAGAAAAAGAGAACCAGCATAGTGAGAAAGTAGAAGTCAATCAGGTAATATAAATTTGTATCCAAAGAAGACCTTCTCTAACAGGCCAGATTGATAAAGTTAGAAATATTTTACCAGATACTGGAAAGAATCAAGTATGATTCCTTAAAGGCATCTGTCTCTTCAAATGAAATAGCCAAGAGTGACCATAGAATGGCGGTAATAGTTTGACAATAATAGCCCGATGATTATCACTTTTCAAACAACTAGTTTTGGAGGTAATTACTCTGTTAGCCCTTCAGTTTCCTTTCTATTTCCTTCATCAGATGAAGACCCCAACTGTTGACCTGTTCAGCAGCTCTGACTATGTCTGTGTCAAGGAAGCCCCCAAGGATCTTATCTTTATGGATGAGAACACCAATCTGGAATTCTTGGAAGACCCATTCAATCTCCCAGCTGTCCAGGAGTACATGAAAGTCTTCAACACCTGCCAAGCCCTGACACCAAAACCTCGTGCCAAGATCTGCACCACCACTCCTGTCCAGTACGAGAAATGTATCACCATGAAGAAGGTCTTCCAGAATGATGTTGAGGTACGTACATCTTGGATTCCAAATAATCTATCTCTCACTCTACATTCCAGTACTCTAAATATGGCGGAAACATTTATTTGAGAATGCACTGTTACTGATGTAGTATCTCCATTTTGGTATTTTCTAACTTTTGTTATGACGTTCATGATTTATTACTTCAGAGAGGCAGTTAACAAAACTAAGAGGTTAGAAACAATAACAACAAGAGACATCTCTTCACCAGCTGTTATCATTTTATGCATGAAAACTTCTACTAACTTCACAAAGAAAAAATTTTACAAAATGATTTTCTTGGAATATTTTTATTAGCTGTGCAGACAACTTTAGATCTCATGGAATATTTGGGAATATTTTTATTCATGCATATGATTATTAGAAAAAAATGAATGATCTAAACATATAGTTGTTTATCCTTTATTTTCAAAAAACTTAGCTTAAGAACATCTCATGGGGATGTGTCCTTGCCAGGACCGAGATGGACTGCATGCGCAATGTCCTGAACGGTACCGCTGACCTTTACTCTGGTGATGTCAAGGAGATCTTCACTGCCGGAAACGACTTCCAGCTGCAGCCAATGATGATTCAAGATGAGAACCTTCGCTTCCAGAAGAGCCTCTTCCACAACGCCACTGTCAAGAGCTACACCATCGCTGTCATGAAGAAGAGCAAGTTCTGGAAGAAGTTCGGAGAGGACACCAAGGTGGTCAACATCCGAAACCTCACCGTCTGTTCTCCAGACATCAAGAGTGTCCCCAACTTCCACCTCCCAATTGGTCACCTTCTCTCCACTGGAGTCATCCCACGTATCGGATCAGTTTTTGAATCGGTCAGCCGTTTCTACAAGAGTGTCTGCTTGCCAGGTATAATTTTTTGTTTTGTTTCTGTGGATATAAATTTGGCATACCCTCTTTCCAGTGATGTTGGTCAAACTTGTACTTCGAAATAATACACTTCTCAACATTTGTTTTCATATTAGATCAAGAAAAGAAAACATTAATTTGGATGTCTTATAGAACTTTAATGTAAATACTTTAAAGAGAGTTCATGAAGCTCAGCCCAGACTTGAGAGCTGCTGAAGCCGATGGTCTTGTGCAGAATAGAACAGTTCAGGACTTATAGGATACAAACCTGTTCAAGATGTTGTAGAAGAATAAGTTACTTATTATTAATCCATGGTTGTGTAATCAGGTGCTGCTCCCGTTGACTGGAAATGGGACTCTGATCTTATCCTTGGACATGAAGTCAACTGGGGAATTCCCGGACTCAGCTTCTACAACTTCACTGGCTTTGACTGGTTCATCTGGAATGCACCCCACACCTGGACTTTCTACAACATGAACCGTAAGACCCCAGGGTGAGTACACAGTGACAGATGCTTTGGGGGGGGGGGAGGTAAAGAGGGGGATAAACAAGGAATGCTGACAATGGCAATTAGCAAACAGGTGCATGCATTGGTTGTAGACATTGTGTCCATTGTTTTATGGGGTTTGGTAGTGCATGGAACATTGTGGCAAAGAAAACTTTGAAGCTTCTTATGTCATCTTTGTCTGTTCAGACTGTGCCAGCGTTTGTAGTTCAGTTTTAAACTAACAGAGCATTTCTCAGGTATAATTACTGACAGATCTATTTTTAAAAGACAAAACAGAAATAGTTTATAGTTAGTTATAATTAGTTATAAGTGAAGAGGAGAAATTACTTTCTATAATTCAGCTTCAGTCAAAACATCAAGCACTCTTAACTTTTTTATTTACCTGCACAGGCAAGTAGGTCACCAGTTTAATATTTGCATTTATTTTTCTCTCTCTTTGATTTTTGATGATTCCATTAGAACTCTCAAGGAATTCATGAAGAACCGTATGCTCATCCCACTTCTGGAAGGTAAACTCACCGTGCCAGAGGGATTCAACCCAGACACCTTCGACTACAGCATCCTTGACGATGTCCTCAGCGTTGAAGGTCTCGGAGACATCCTGAACGACATTCCAGATGAGATCCGTAATAGTCTGGTTGACATCAGGACCAAGAGAGTTGACAGGGTATGTGGTAGTGTTTAGTTTTTATTGCTCAGTTACAATCTTATATGTTTACATGTTTTCATGTTTGTATGTGGTAGTGTTTTAGTTTTTATTGTTCAGTTATATTCTCATATGTTTACATGTTGTCATGGAGAGATTATAGTTTGTAATAACTTGGATTGTAAACATATATCGTACCAAATATTATTAAAGATGTTTTATTCACATTATTTTGATTAGAAACAGTCAATTAAAGGGAAGCTGACATAGGGTTGCCATGGTAACATTCGTTCACCTACAAGATAACTATGTTGTCATCATTAGAGTATAGCTACTTCAGGTGAGCAGCAGGTCTCTCAGTTATAAGAACTCTTCATCTTTTTGTCTTCGACATACAGAAAGAGAAATTCCAGGAACTGTACGAGGAGAAGACTGGTGATGCATTCGTCAGCCTCAGGGACCGTCGTCTAGGAAAACTCACCCTCCGTGGGTAAGTCAGCTTATTACAACTGACGTTGAATCTCAAAAATATATATTTTCAAAATCATTCTAATGGCTTGCCTTAATCTTGATGCAGTCATGTCAAGAATTAAAAAATGTGTTTTTAAACTTGAGCATTATTACAGTACATGAAAAATCAATGATTATATTCAAATCAATTTAAAGAAACTTGAAAGTTTAACTTGTGCTTTCATCAGTTTTTCTTTTTGTTTTTGTCTCATAAAGACAAGTCTACATTTGTTTAATAACTTTAAAGTAAAAAATCATATTCCACCTTTTCCTTTGATTCGCCTCATATGTATGTACTTCTCTAATACTCAGTTTTATCCTGTTTCAAATGTATTTCATTGACTTTTACCGAATGAGGATTTCCTCTTAAACCTCCAGATTCCTCCAGCAGTCTTTCCAGAACATGGAAGATGAATGGGGTATCTTTGATGATGTCAACGCTCCAGTCCTGTCCTCCAAGGCTGTCGGCAAGGGTATGACCGGCGGTAAGGTCAGCAACCTGCGTGACATCCTCCGTGGCGCTGCAACCACTGCTGACGATAACACTGTCATCGGTAACCTCCTGAAGGACTACGACAGGTAAGAATAGTTTAACAAAGAGTCATGCCTCCTGCAGAACAAAGTCACCATTAATTAATGAGTTAATTAGTTGAGTTTATTATGGCTGTTGTTATCCTTGCAGTATTGTCCCTTCTTTTGATCTTAATACAGCAAAAATACCCTGTAATGGAAGAAAAAGGAATTTTTTAGATTTGACAAGCTGTTAGTGCATACTTCCATGGTATCGAGGAAAAATATTTCATTGACTATAATTGCCATGTTTGTTACACTTCTTTAGGAAACTCCAACTATAACTGTTTACAGTTTTTTTTGTCACTGCATGGTGGTTATTTAAAGTGGGTGTTTTAATCGTGTATTCATACCTCTGTAATTAATTAACGACCCTCTAATGATGAAATATCACAGTGAATCGTAATATCACCTAGTTTAAGTAGTGATAATTTCAGCAGAATAAAATACATCCGTTGGTAACTTGTGTTAATTACTAATGACAATATAATCAATTAGTCTGTATGTGTTTCTATCATGTTATCTTTACGCCAGAGCGTTTCCATGTAGTAGCATGTAAGAATTGGAAAATTTCAGCTTAAAACTGGAAAATCAGACATATGCCCTGAAATATGATAGGCAGTCATATTCATCATTCAATAAGTGTCTTGATGATTTATCCTGAAGACCACTTTGACATGGTAACATATTTAATCGTCTAAAACTGATCATAAGTACTTTTGTATAGCTTTTAACAAAATTTGTTTGCAAATATATGCTGAACCTTGATACTCCACATGATGTGAATGGCAAGTTAATGTCTTGATTTGATGATCTCTTTCAGTGAATACACCGTCCCAGTCATCTCACGCATCTTCTCCAAGCTGCTCAACGAGCGTTTCGAGACCCTCGACGGTTTGGCCAAGACCCTGGAGATCCTTCACCGTGTCCCAACCATGAGTAGCATCAGGGGTACCGACTACGAATGGCTCAAACACCCAGCTGTTCAGGTAGGTCTCATTTTGTAAGATACCATTGTAAATAGGACGGGAACTTTAGCTCATTTTCTTCCAAAAAGAAGACGAAAAACAGAAAGAAGTAAAATGCAAGACAAAGAACAGCACAAAGTACTGACTGAAAATGGAAGACCTTAGCATGCAAATCTTTGAATGTTGATAATCAACAGATTTGATAGTGATAGACTTTAGGATATGTGAGCTGAGAGCAGGCACCTCTGGGAGATCAATAGATAATTCGATGAAACCATGTGTGAACTAACAAATAAATGAAAGAAGGGTTCAAAGAATGGTTTGCACTTTAAGTATATATGACAAGATTGAATAACGTTCTTGTCTTTCATGTAAATAAAATGAATCTTAGCTTGTTATAAAATCACTTTCAAAGGTGGATTTACAATTTGAAAATTAATTTTTTGTCTTTGTCTTTCTTTTTTGTAGTCTTACCTTAAGATCTACGCTCCCCGTCTGATCAGCTTCCACAGCGACCTTTACACCAACGAAGAGTTGGCCAAGACTCAGTTCAGCCGTTATCTCAATCCTCTGTGGCTTTCACCTACCTTCAAGGACTTCTTGGATGTCACTAAGGTAATGTTTATTTTTCTCTACTCTTAATTGTTACCTTCTTTCATTGTTATTTGTTATTTTTTGGTCGCTAGCTTGATAAACTACTATTGTTTTTCTAGTGTCCTGTTTATACTATACCACTTTGTTCTATTGTTCTTATGTATAGACAAAATAAATGAAATGAAATGAAATGAAAAATGAGTTAAGGATTTTCACAACAGTAACAATGACCAGTTTTCTGAAAAGATGGAGGGTCCATTTTCCAGATTTAAGAATTTGCAAATGGGTAAATGCCTCGCAGAGTATTCTGTTAAAGGTTTCGTGGAGTAATCTATTTGGTGGTATTCATTGTTCCTGGTAATATAATTAGCTTGCACAGTATTCTGGATATTCCAGTCTGCAATATTAATCATTGTACCTGGTAATATACTTAGCTTGCACGGTATTCTGGATATTCCAGTCTGCAATATTAATCATTGTACCTGGTAATATAATTAGCTTGCACGGTATTCTGGATATTCCAGTCTGCAATATTAATCATTGTACCTGGTAATATACTTAGCTTGCACGGTATTCTGGATATTCCAGTCTGCAATATTAATCATTGTACCTGGTAATATAATTAGCTTGCACAGTATTCTGGATATTCCAGTCTGCAATATTAATCATTGTACCTGGTAATATAATTAGCTTGCACGGTATTCTGGATATTCCAGTCTGCAATATTAATCATTGTACCTGGTAATATATTTAGCTTGCACGGTATTCTGGATATTCCAGTCTGCAATATTCAAATTAAAGGTATTATAAATGAAGCAAAACGATGCATCAGCTGATAAGATTAATTTTGGTGGATGGCTATATAAATTTTTTTGGAAAAAAACATTCTCTCAGAATTGTGATTATCTTAGAATAAATTATTCCAAGATGTGGACGAAAAATCATCCAATTATCGCCGTTTGACCAGTCTAGCATACCTTGAAATTGTTGGCTCTTAATGTGTAGGGATCGATGGGTTTTAGTGATTAATTATATGTAAATTAGTATATTTGTGTAGAAATTTGGGAATAAGATTTATTTTTCTTTCCCTAAAACAGACCCACATGACCAAACTGACTGAAATGTGCCGTGGATATGGTGACCGCAAGGGAGTTGGCAACAGCCACGAGCCTTTCTATGGCAACGAGGGCGCTCTTAGGTGCATTGAGGACACAGAGGAGGGAGACATTGCTTTCATTGACACCAAGAACTTTGCCACTCTTTCCACAACTGACTACGTGATGGTCACCCCTCTTGGAATTGTTCAGACCATCAACCCAGAAAGCATCATGAATGGAACCTTTGGAACCACTCCTTTCCCTGCCCTCATGACTGCCTTTAACAAGACAGGTTAGAGTTAAATATTATACAATTAAACATATATCAACAGTTGTCTCGTGGCATATATGATGGTTATGTCATTCACTTCACTTGGTCTGGTGAGGGGGTAAGGTGGGGGTGGGAGGAGGGGTGTAAATGTAACATGAAGAAAACTTAAGATCCTCTAGAAAGGAAGCCAAAAATGTTTCTGCCTGACTTTTAGTTAATACATTTATGCCATTAAGATAATTAAACTCTAAAGTGTTCAATGTGATCACAGTACATTATAAATTGTAACATTAATTAGAGTACATAACATATATGTTGCTGATGATTATGGCATTAAACTCACTGTTCCCTTGGTATTAAGATTGATGAAATGTGTCATATTTCAGGGTGAGGGGGGGGGGGTAGGGTGGGGGTTGGGGGTGGGGGTGGGTGGGAGGAGGGGTGTAAATGTAACATGAAGAAAACTTAAGATCCTCTAGAAAGGAAGCCAGAAATGTTTCTGCCTGATTTTTAGCTCATACCAGCATGCTGGTGTGAGCTATTGTTACAGTGCGGCGTCTATCACTCTATCACTCTATCCGTCAACAATTGGAAAAACCGCTCCCACTCGCACAGTGTTTGATGGAATTTCATGAAACTTGCACACAAGGACCATTGGGTATAGGGCCATCAGAGATGGTCCGAAATTTGGGGTCAAAGGTCACATGTGGGCCGTAATGGGCCATTTTCTGAAAATACGCAAAATGCTTCTTCTCCTACAGATTCGATGGTACAATGTTGAGGGTTTGTCACGATAGTACTATGGAAGTGTTACCTTCAGGGTGTTCATGAATTTGAGATCAAAGATCAACTAGGGGTCTTTTGTGGCCCGGGCCGCGGCCCTATATTTTCAAATTGCTTCCGTTCGTACAGTGTATGGTCAGTTATAATGAAACTTGGTCACAACGTTCCTCGGGATGAGGGTTACGAGGGGTGTTCGGAAAATTGAGGTCAAATGTCATTTAGGGGGTCATCAGGGGTCATTCTTTGTAATATTTTCAAATATCTCAATCTCAAGATTTTGATGGATCACATTCAAAGTTGAACTGATGATTGTTGGATTGTGTATGAATAAGGTGATGCCTAATAATTTTTGGTCAAAAGTTAATTAATTACAATTAATCCCCATTGTTTAAAAAAGTCTGAGCCTTCACCTTTTTGCCAAAGCTCCTTTAATTTGTCTCCCAGTCTCTGCAGTGTTTGTTTACATTTGTGGTTAAGCTCTGCAGAGGCCGTAGTGGAATTAAAGCAGGATTGGGAGTTGTTATTAACTGTTGAACTGTAAGCATGAGAGCCCTATAGCCAATCAGCACTTGCCGATTCTTAGAAGTCTTTGAGCCTGA
>JAIPMN010005966.1:7717-28497 GCA_020650975.1 Apostichopus californicus
CCCCCCCCCCCCCCCCTTGCAAATACAAATCAGAAAGCACACCATGTTTGGCTGGCTAGGACTCAGTTCAAAATCCCCCCACATGATATTCTTCATTCATTCTATTAATGCCAGCATCTTTATTAACTCAACAAAAATACAATTCAGGGGGAGGGGGGGGGGGGGTTAACTACTATAAAAGTACCACTACTACAAAGTACCACTTGTCATTTAGCCTCTGAAGAAGATCCTGCTAGGATCGAAACGTCAGGCCAACTTACTTTTACACATACTATAAAAGTTGTCGGTTAAAGTTAAAATTTAAAACAAGAAAGACAAAAAGAAGAAAAAAAATCTTGTGAAATGGCGTGACCTTTATGCTTTATCGTTGCTGTGCAGAAACAACATGACATGGAGAAATCCAAGTTCATCCAGCAGTTGAGTCAAGCCAAAGAACAGCTGGATCAAGCCATGGAGGAGAAGGCCATCTCAATAGCGGAAGCCAAACAACAGATGCACTTGGAACTGGAAGAGAGAGATCAGAAGAACTCCAACATGCAAGAAAATGTCAGGAGTCTGACTTCAGAGAAAGGTGGCCTGCAGATCAAACTCGAGAAGAGCGACAAAAGAGGTCTGTGAATCATCTCTTTAGAGATTGGGGTTCAAA
Organism: Apostichopus californicus; assembly: GCA_020650975.1. Taxonomy (NCBI): domain Eukaryota; kingdom Metazoa; phylum Echinodermata; class Holothuroidea; order Aspidochirotida; family Stichopodidae; genus Apostichopus; species Apostichopus californicus. Next base: position 8,364 of record JAIPMN010005966.1, read on the forward strand.
AGTTATAGCAGCTGTTTTGCATTTTGCAGGGCAATCCTTATCCCTGCCTTTTTACCGTTTGGTCATAGTGTTAAAGTAAAGTGTGTGTTTTTGTGTCGTGATCTGCTCCCCGTCCCTCTCTCTTCTCTCATGGAAGTACTTGGTCATAGTCAGGCGCGTAGCGAGGAATTTGCCACGGGAGGGGCGAACCTGTAGGCAAATTATCAGAGCCGTAGATTCGGCATTGGAAACTATCTAAGCATAGCGCCACCATAGTTGGCGCGAAGAAAATTTTGGCAGAAAATGCCTCCCAGATCGCTGGAAATGGCACTTCCCAGGCCTTGCAAGTTGCATCTAAGCATTTTCTATTTGAAATTACTAGCGATATCATAAAAACGTAAAAAAAAAATGCTCAAGGGGGGGGGGGGCGACTGCCTCCTTTTCCCCCCCCTTGGCTACGCGCCTGGTCATAGTGTAAAGAGTAAAGGGCATTGTTGTATCATTATTCGTGTCGAAGACATAGAACCAAAGTCAGTTTACTTTGTTCGAAAGAGTTAGGTTGCTCACAGAAAAAGAACAAGACTTTGACTCGATGTGCAATGCTATATAGCAGAATATACTTAAGCCTAGCATAGTCTGTGCCTAAGATTATGGACAGCATCTTCATCAAGTGATATAAATAAACCCTCAGGAATGATTATCATCATTTTGTTGCACACATCATGCCTGTAACATCAGCATAGAGTTATTGGAGTGCAAAAGGGAGAGGATTTTGTGTAATAACCTGTTATTAAAAAAAAAATGAAAAAAATGATATATAAAATATGTATTTTAGCATGTAAACTGTTAATAGCAACTGTTGGGAAGTGGACACAATCATGAAGGCACTTGTTTAGATCATGACATGATATAAAGTATATGTTATGTTAAGAAACAATGTAATTCATTATCTTGATATGTTTGTGAACTAACTTTAATGAATGGTCCTTTAATGGTGTCATTTTAACCTTATTGTCCATTTACCCATTTTAATATATTATTGATAAATTAAAAACAAAAGGTAAGTAAATGAAATAATATAAATGTGTATTATTTATGCTGTCCCACATCTGTCACACAATCATTAATCGAGAGGTATTTTGTTGGATTTATTTCGACAGTGTCTGATTTACAAAACCAACTCTTGAAACTGGAGAGTCAAAGTGAAGAGGAAAAACAGAACCTGGCTCAGGAGTTGTCGAGAGGCAAGCAGGCAGTCATCGACCTCATGAAGGTAAGTTTTCCGTCCAAAAGACAAGTTTTTAACCGTCAGCGTGAAAGCCACCCACTCATGGCAGAATTAACAAATCGTCTCGCTATAGGGAGCAAACGGTGGCAGACACTTAGTCGTGTGAGTTTCTACTTACGCTACTTCAATCGAGCTTCGCGAGTCTAAGACTTGTATAAGGAACGGCGTAAAGATGGTTTTGCCATCGGTTACCCTTGAAGCTTGTGGAGAAACCTCAGCTTCAGTATCGAACTAAGTGAAAGCTCAGAAGCAACCAGGGGTCTTTGTAAAAGTTTCTCATAATAAAATGATCACAAATTAATTTTTCATTTTAATATGCTGAATATTAAAGTTGTGATTGAATTTAAGGTGGACAACCTCAACTTGTGTTTAGCTTTGTACTACCTAACTCCATGGGACTTGAACCAGTCTACACCCCTGGTATTCAAACTTTCTCCTTGGTGACCCCAAATTTCACCTCCATGTTCTTGGAGACCCTCCAGTAGTGTATCTGTCATGATTGTACTTAGTTTTCAAAAATGATGTTATATTTTGCATTTTTTGAAGGACTTAACTGTATTTTCAAAATTTTCCACCTTTTTTTTTTCTAAACAAAGTCATCGATGTTTTTTGTTCCAATTTTTTTACGTGGCACTGAAAAAGATTTTGGCGACCCTAGAAAGGGTCGCTGCAAATCATTTTTGGCACTGCAAAACATTTTTGCGACCCTAGAAAGGGTCGTGAACCCCAGTTTGATTACCAGGGGTCTACACAAGAAAGTCATTCATTAACATCATTCTGCGGGATATTTTTTTATCCCTTTTTATTCCACTCCGCATCGATCGTCCATTCCATCCGTCATCTCCATGGTCCTGTCCTCAGAAAGTCCTGGGGATGTGCAACAGCATCTCATGTCTGTTACATCACTTCTCCACAGACTTTGGACAACATGGAGAAGACATCCCCTCCCTCCTCCTCCTCTTCCTCGTCAGCGAATTTGCAACCAAAAATACAAGTCTTCCTGAAGAACATCTTTACTTGAAAATATCGCTGGGATATTCGTCTTTCCTTTTTTGTGGATGGACTGTCGTTCTACATTTTGGCAGTTTTGATATGAAAAGAAAAAAATCCAGACTTGAAAGAAACTAAAGACAGTGGCGTTGCTCGTTAGAATATGAAATTGATTGATGATTAATCAAGAATGCTGCTACCGAAGGAAAAAGATTTTGAAATTGCTGTAGTTGATACATTGGGTGCTAAAGTTGAAATGGAAACAATGGTGCATGATGGGAACTGAATAGTTTTGAAAATCTCATGTGAAGACATTGAAACATATTTATAACTCAGCAAAAACCTGTGAATGTTGAGATTTAATATCTTCAGTCTTTATCCTGACTTTATAATATTGACAAGATCATGAAATTATTTATGAAATTATTTGATGGAGTGAGCATTTACTGAAGTCTTTGGTTTCAAAGTTTGTCGTAACAGTGGATATTAACAGCAGGGAGGGGTAGGGGTGTGGTGGGTTAGTAGAGGGTCGAGGGGAGGGGAAATTGGAATCATATTCTTTACAGTGGTACAGAATCAAAGTTTCTTTGAATCTGACATCATCTTTGAGTTAGCCACATTCTCTAACAAGATGTAAATCCTTCACCACGAAGTCATACTGCGAATCAAAGAACTGAGCTACAATAAATCAGTTTGTAGCTCCTTGCCTTAGTGCCTAAAATTGATATGTTTAAAACTTAGAATTTTTTTTTTTAAATTTGTCTGAAAGAGTCTTCACAAACAAACACATGAAAATTAAGCTAGGTCTACAACACAGCAGGTGTATCAAGAAGTAAGACTAGTTTGTAGATAAGATTCTTTGATAAGAAATATCAAAATTTATTCTGGTCTTTTAAGACTTGTACGGATGGTGTATCTAGCACTAACAAAATGTGCATAGAAGAAACCAGACAAAATTCGGTAGTTAAAACATGTATTCAAGATATATATGTTCTTTTAGTAATATACTTTGGAAAGTTATATCTTTTCTTGAGTTAATGGTGTGAGTGCAATGTAAACTTTATAAATTGTGTATTCAAAAGTATCTTTTTTTTGATTGACTTGAAAATGCTGCATAGATAGATTATAATTTGCAATCAGATTAAATTTTAAAAGTACTGAATTATTACGTCCATTTTAAATCATTCCTTGCCTTTGTGTATTTTGGTATTTTAGTTTTTGTAATATCCTTTGTACATCTAGTCAAAAATTATGTCGGAAGAAAGGAAAAAGAATAGAAAAGGTTCCTGAAGAAATGTTTTGTTCATTCGTGTCTTTTTCACTGAAAATAACTATATTAATTTAATAAGTTTTAATAATTTAATAATTATTAATAAGTGGACGTAAAGAGTCCAAATAAAAAAAATATCAGCCAGCAGGACTTCCAAAATTGTTAAATAAAGTAAGGCGACCTGCATTTGAGTATTAATTAAACCTTTTTGTCAAGAAATTAATATTTTGATATAACTTTTAATAAGATACCCTTATCAATGATACACTTGGAAGAGGCATTAAAAGTTTTGTTCTTGTCAGATTTAATTTGAATGAGAAAATTCAAGCCAACTCTTCATTTTTGGACACCATGTGTGTGGGGTAGGGGAAGACAAGGGGTGAGGTGAGGGGGAGGGGCTGTTGGAGGGTGTTAACCCTCTCTTGGACCTCACACAAAATTCAAAGCTAGTTATTAGCACAATGTAGCGTTTTAGACGTATTTATGTTACCAAATTTGTAATTGAAATATGCCTCCTAAAGCACCATTTGAGGACACCCAGACACATCTGCACGGGACTGGCTTTATCTACCCCAGGGTCATATGCTCTCCTTGCTAAGATATCTGACCCCGGCCCCCTCCCTGACATTAATATTCTTTATCTCAGTAAAAGATAGAATAAAGTGTGCACTCATCATCATTGCAGGTAATTTGGGAGCCAGTGGCAAGTTTTCAGTTTTTGTTTTGTTTTATCGTGTTAGAAGGAGCAAGAGGAGATGCGAGAGGATCTGGGCAAGGAGAAGGAAACAGCGTTGCAAGAGAAAGACAGACATTGGGAGAAAGTGTTATCAGAGAAGGAACATTCCGTGAAAGAACTGATCCACACAAAGGTAAGAGATCTTGTCTATCGTCTCTCGGCTGTCAATAATAAATCTGAGATGTTCTTAAAGAATCTGCTTATAAATGAAAGAAGGCATTTCCCCCCTTAATTCTCCTTTTGCCTCCACTAAACAATCAAATGGAAGAGTAAAATAAGTAGCAACCATGTCCATGAGAAAATCAATGTTCTTCTGTAGAATTTTTATATTTTTTATATTTTCACTGTTCAAGATAAGAAATAAAACAGTGCAAAATCTACTACCATATGCCGGTGTAGGTAAACGTAAAAGTCAGAGGGCCTGATGAACCTGCTAGGATCTAAACGTCAGGCCCTCTAAGAAATAGTCTCTTGTTGTAGAGTGGCTGAATATCTTGTAGGATATCCTGGTGCATTGCATGGACAATTTTCAATCTTTGTTTGATTGAGTTGGCAAACGCATCAGAAGGTACACTAGAAGATGGGTACAAAGTGTCATAGATGGGTTTCCACTGGGAGTGAAATTTATGACGGAAAGAAGATTAAAGAAGAAGATGCCCCTATGATAGGAATTACATTTTCAGGACTCTAAGGACATCTCTGTGACAGCCGTGGTAAATCGCTTTCCTGTAAAAGCCAGTAAATAGAAAGTTTTGCGTTTCCCCGAGGTTTAAATTCGATTTTTTTTTTGGTCGTCTCTGTCTCAGGAGAAAGAATTTGAAATGAATCTGAAGAGGAAGGAGGAGGAGAGCAAACAGTACTTGAAGGAGAGAGAAGCGGAGATGATGATGGCCATAGAGGAGAGAGAACTACAAAAGATGGCTGCCATCAGTGCCCAAGATACTCAGAAAGATGAGCTGCAGCGAACTATTGACGACATGAAGACGGTAAGAGAGGGCTCGTTGGTTGCATTAGGGGTGGGGGAGGGTGTTAGGGAGGGTGTTAGGGATGGGGAAGGATGTTAGGGGTGGGGAAGGGTGTTAGCATTGGGTGGGGGAAAAGGAAAGGATGGAATTATATCGGTTGCAGTGTTTCAGTAATTTAATAAGACGTAATATGTCAGAAATATTGCTGAGAAAGTGGCTGTCGTAGAAGAAACCTTTATAAAAGAGGCATGGCACATGGGATGTTTCTTTGTACTTGTTCGAACTTCTCAAGAAGCAAAAGGATTGTATGAGCGCACTTGAATACTTGTGTACTTGTGGCAGTAACAAATTGCCTTCTCATGTGAACGGGTAAAGCTGTGATTATGTCATAGCAGAGGTGAGCGTATTCTTTGAATAGAGAGGGGGGGGGGGGAGATGGGTTGTACACCCCAATTTTCAACCCCACATAACAGTCACAAGTAGTTATTAGCACAATCTTGAATGTAGAACAAATAATCAACCCAATTAAAAGCCTAACTATGTTTTTGAGTGCACCATTTCTTGTCCAAAATTTTTTTTTTTTCCGATCACCTTGCCATCCTTTGTTTCATAGTAAACAGCCCAAAATGAGACAGGGAAGGTGTTGTACACGAAAATGTGACTTTTTTTGAAAACCAAATTTTGAAAGGCAAAGGACATTCACCTTGACCCAATTCCCATACGTATTTATTCATTATCGTCACGTTTTATTATCAGGCCAAGCTAGAGTTGGAAGTAAACCATCAACAACTTCAAGAGAAATACGAAGCCGACACCAAAGCGCTGAGGAACAAGATCGAAGAGAACTTTCACCGGAATAAGAAGGGCATCGCTAAGATGAAGGAAGACCACAAGCGGCTGGTGGAGGAGATGAAAGCGAGGCAAGCTGAAACATTGACTGGCAGAGAACAGGAGCTTCATCAGGTAGGAGAACATATTAGTAATATTTAAAACAAATAATATATAATTAATTGGATTAAGTGAAGGATTCTCTTTGTACGATGAAAAATTAAACAACTAGCATGAAACAGGGCATGATTGATTCGGTATCGCATTGCAAAATAGTATGAAAAAATGGTCTAATTGCTATACCAGTGAAAAGATGCATAGCAGTTTCAGTACATAGGAATCATAGTATTATGTGGATAACATCTTTGTAAACATTAAATGCCTGATCTGAAAGGGTGAGATTTTGATCGACAGAAATTGTACAAATTGTGATATGTAATTGGAATCCCTGAACTTTGCAATTTTCTTTCCGTTTCCATTCAGGAACACAAGACTTACATTGAGGAACTTCAAAGACAGCATGAAGAGACTGTGGAGGCCAATAACAAAGAAATTGAAACCCAGTACCAACAGAAGATCGATGAGATGAAACAAAGCAATGAAAAAATTGTTCAAGAGAAAGTAGAACAGTTGCAAAAAATTGCCGGCAAAGCCACAAGCATGAAAGAAAAGATCCAGCAACTAACGACGGACGTAAACGCGAAAGAGTCTACCATCGCTGACCTGACCTCTGCCCTACAGTCTGATTCCTCGGAGAAGTCAAACCAACTTCAGGAGAAGGTTCAAGAGATGGAAGCAATGAGAACTGAACTGGAAGACACAAAATCTAAATTGAAGAAAGTGGAAGCTGAATGGGAAGTAGAGAAGGCCAAACTGGAAGATGAAGTGAAGTCTTTGAAGGAGGAGAAAGACAAGGAAGTTTCTGAAAAGACCGTTGAGATGGATCAAATAAATGTAGAGTTGGAAGAGACTAAGAGGTCACTAAAGTCTGCTCAGTTGGATGTGGAAGCGGTCAAGAAAGATTTGGAGAACAAGACCGCCGACTTTGAGGAAAGGTTCAAGCTGCAACAAGAAAATTTCGAGTCGGAAGTCTCTCGCAAAGTGGAGGCCGCGGAAATACAAAAGCAGAGCTCCGTGGACGAAGTATCGAAAGATTTGGGATTGAAGTTAGAAGAGGCTCTGAATTCCCTGCGGCAGAAGGAACAACAGGTGCAAGATGCAGGATTCAAAGAGAGGGAACTGGAGCAAGCCATGGATGCCTTAAAGAACAAATTAGAAGGTGAGCTTAATTCTGCAAATGAGGTCATCCAAGCCGAGAGGCAGAGAAGCACTGAAAAGGTCGACCAGGTCACCGCAACGTTAAGGCTCTCCCAGGATGAGAACGAAAAATATGTGGAGCAATTACGGTCCCAAGGAGAAGAACTGAAGGACTGCGCTCTGCAGTCGGAGAGGATGAAAGAGGAGTTGGATAAACTTCGTTCGGATTTGAAGAGCAAACAGGAAGAAGTTGGCGACAAGTTGGAAATACTGGAGAAGGAATTGGTGGAGAAGAGAGAAGCTTTAGCTGAAGCAGGGAGGAAACATGCAGAAGTGCAAGCAGAACTTGAAAACAAGGAAGGGGAGCTTGAAGTCCTTAGACAGAATTCGGCCGCCCTGGAGCAGACTCTGGAAGCAGTCCGAGAGAGTCACAACGAGCAATTGGCTCAAGAGAAACAGGAACTTCGAAAGGAAATGGAACAGAAAGTGGAATCAGTTGAAGTGCAGAAGCAAAGTTCCTTGTCAGAAGTCAGAGAAGGCCTTGAGGAGGAGATAGCAAAGGTACGAGCGGTTCTCAGTGAGAAGGAGATGAAAATCGCCGAGATGGAGCAGCAGGGTGAAGCAGTGATTGAGAAGTGGGAACATGAGAAGAAGGAGTGGGAAGAAAAGATGATCGCTAAAGAAGAAGAATGTAGACGTAGGGAGGAGGAGGTCACCGGTAGATTAGACGAGAGTCAGAATGCTGTCGGTCAAGTTGAAGAATCACTCAAAGAGAGGAAGGAAAGGGAAGATGCACTGATGGAGAAGAACCAGCAGCTGGAAACTGAGATCAGTGCCAAGAACAAAGAGGTCTTGACCACCCATGAAGAGATGACTGCGTTGAAGAGCCAGTTTGAGAAATTGCAAGAGAAGGCGTCGCTCGCCGACGTCCTTCAGAGTAAGGTGGAAGAATTCTCGACGGACGTGGAAGGCATGAGGACTAAGATCGAGACCTTGTTGGAGACGATCAAACAGAAGGAAGAAGAATCGCAGAAACTGGCGGAGGATTACGCCCAGAGGGAGAAACGGCTGAAAGAAGAGCAGAGTAAGAAGTTTACCGATCTGAAAGGCCAGGCGAAGGCTAAACTGACATCGGCGAAGGAGAGGATGGAGGAGATGACCAAGACGTACCAGGAGCAGGTGGAATCATTGAAAGAGGAACATAAGAAGGAAATGGAAGAGATCATGAGCAAGCTTGAAAATCAGAGAGAGGAGCTGAGAATCAAACTAGACGGAAGTAAGGACGAGATGGAGTCGAAACTGAAAGAGGACATCCGTGTACTGGAGGCCAAAATGGGGAGTGTGAAAGAAACGATGGGTGAGGAGGTCGAGAGACTGCAACAGCAACTGCGGGATGACGATGCATCCCACCAGAAGGAAAAGGATGACATGAAAGCGAACTTGGAAGCTAAAATGAGTGAAAAGGAGAATGAGTTTCAAGCCAGATTAACAGAGTTACTCCAGGAGAAAGAGATCGGTTTGGAAGATGTAACTGCTAAATTACGAGCATCTCACAGTGAACAGTTAGAGCGGTTGAGAATAGAACACGAAGAGAATCTGAAGAACCAACAAGAGACGCATAAGAAGCAGATGGCTAAGCTGAGTGAGCAAGCCAAAGCCAAGATTGCCACTCTGAGGAAGGACTTAGAGACGGCTCAGAAGGAAATGAACGATCTCAAGGTGAGCTTGGAGGGAGAAAAGACAGAAGCCGTGGAAAGGATTCAATCAGAGGTTGGAAGTCAGAGAGAACAACTGCAGCTGGAGAAGACAGAACTGGAAGCTGCAATCAAGCAGTTGGAGTCGAAACTGACAGCAGAGCTAGAAGAGAAACAGACGTCGAAAGGTGAAATGGAAGAAAAGGAGAAGGAATTAGCTGGAAGAGTAGAGGATTTGGAGAAAGTCCAGGTAGAGATGAAAGCATCACACGATGAAGAAGTGCACCTCATCGAACAGAAACAGGCAGAGATCATCCAAAGCTTAGAGACGAAGCATTCGGAAGAGATGAAAGCCAAAGAGAAAGAACTTAAAGATCAGCTAGAGCAAGCGGAGCAGAAACATTTCGAGATGGTGGAATCGTTCCAGAAGCAGAACGAGGGGACCGTCTCATCCGTGAAGGAGGAGAACAAAAGGTTGAAGGAGGAAATATCTCAGCTGGAAGAATACAGGCAGAGGATAGAGGACATGGTGGACGCAGACTTGGACATGCAGGTGAAGCTGAAGGCCTCCGAAGAGCAAATCGCTCTCCTACAGAAACAGGTTCAGGTAGGTGAGGAGACTATGAGGTCAAAGGTCGGGGAACTCGAGCAGTCATCGAAGGAGGAGAAGCAAAGGCATGAATCCGAATGTACCGAGAGAGATAACAAATTGGCAGAGCTTGATAAGGAGGCGGCGAAAAAGATTTCCGAGTTAGTGGGCAGCATTGAAGAAATGCATGGTGTTAAGTTAAAAGCCCTGGAGGAATCTGTCGAGAAACATAATGTGGAGCTTGAAGAAGTCAGGAAAACTTACGAGGACAGGTTACAAGAAGTAGACCGAGAGAGGACAGAGGCTGCGGCGAAAGCAGCAGAAATGTCCGAAAAGTTTGAGAGAGGTGCAGTGGAGTTGCGAGAAAAGGAGGAAAAAGTCAAACAATTAGAAGAACAAATCAGTTCTCTTCATGATACCCAAAGTTCAGGAGAAAACCAGAAACTTGCCGACTTGAAAAAGAAGGCCGAGATAAAAATAAGTCAAATCAAAGGAAAATATAGCCAAGAGCTTTCTACTAAAAAGAGTGAAATTGAGACCTTACAAGAGGAATCAAAGGTCAAAGGTGAGGAATTGTCCCAGCTGAAAGGAAGTCACGAAGAGGAGGTGACAAAGTTGGCGAAACGTATTGACGAACTTAACGAAACGCTCAGGCTCGAGCGAGAGAAATCTGAAGAGCGACTGGCTTTGGCGACCAGAGAACCCATCGTGGAACAGATTGTACCTGTGCAGGAAAGTATGCTGGGAACAGCGCCACCTGGTAGCCAAGAATCCACTGATATTCAGAGAGAATTAGAGATTGAGAAAGAGAGATCCCAAAAGCTAGAAAGAGAACTTAATGACCTGAAGAATCAACTAGAGGTGATGAGGTGAGTTAGTAGTGGTTGTTACATGGTAAATATCCCTGAAAAGGGACTTCAAAGGGATTTGAAATAGAAAGTAAGCTGTCTTATAGGTAGGCATGAGATAACTGCAAGCTATTGTAACAAAAAGAGTGCTTTTGGTCATCATAAACCAGTTTTGATAGAGCAAATAACCATAAAAGTTTTGACTAATGAAGGGATGGGATTTTACAAATGATCTACGGTAACTAACTCTACCTCCTAACATCAGAAATATCCAGTCACTCGGAACTTGGGTGAATGGTCGCCAACCTGCTTAACCAGAGTTCCAGTCAGAAGATGAAATTTTGTTTAATAATTTCCCAGTAAAGTTTGTGTTAGTGAGTAGGGTTTGATCCTCAGCTAAAGAGATTGGTGTAGACACTTACATATTAAGATATTAAACCTCTTCTCCTCCTCCTCCTCCTCCTCCTCCTCCTCCTCCTCCTCCTCCTCCTCCTCCTCCTCCTCCTCCTCCTCCCCCTCCTCCTCCTCTTTCTCCTCCTCCAATAACAAAGAGCATATCACCAGTATCCTTCCCAATATCTTTTAAAGTTAAAGTTAAATCGGCATATTTCTTGCGATTTCCTTTTCTTTTCCAGTAATGATCACAAGTCTTCCATGTTGTGTTAGTGGGTAGCTTTTAATCCTCAGCTAGAGAGATTGGTGTAGACACTTGCAAGATATTAAACCTCTAAAGCATGTTGGCCTTCAGGTCATTGCCTCCAATAACAAAGAGCTCAATATCCATAATGACATCAGCAGTATCCTTCCCAATAATCCATCGTTTTTTTCTAAAGGTCATGAAAGTTAAATTGGCATATTTCTTATGATTTCCTTTTCGTTTTACAGTAAAGAACACAAGTCTTCCATGGCATTAATCGAGCTAGAGTGTCAGCAGAAAGTAGATTCCATGAAGAAGGAATGCGACGACAGGATAGCTGCCGGGGAAGCCGACTACGAGTCAAAGGTCAAACAAGTCCTACGAGAGGTCAACACAAAGATTGTCACCCAGGAACAGGAATCTCACAAAGCAATTGATGATGCTATACGTGAGTTTAAAGCGTTTACTATATATACACATATATACACATATATAGACACATACTTAATATTGATAATTATGCCGTTTCGTGGGTTCAACTGCTCGGTTGAAGCCTCAGTCAGCTCGTGCATTACGGACCCAAGCAATCTTAAGCAGGTTTTGTCATAAACGTAAATAAGATTCCTGGTACATTGAGAATTGAGGAAAGGGAATTGTTGATAAATAGCTCAGATTTTTCCAACGGAATGTCCTCAAGCGTATTCAACTGATCTATTTCCATCTGCTTATGAATTAGTATAGATCTAGCCATAAATACTTGTGAGAAACTCTGGAAGCTATATAGGGGGATGTTTTATATCAATGCTTCCATCATGATATATGTATACTTGTACAGTTTGAAATGTGATACAACATCTTGTCAGGCGGTCAGCTGGCTACAGAAGAAGTACAGATTATTTGTTGTGATTTTGCAAGGGAAGTTTACAGTATTGTGGAATAACACATAAACAGTACCAGCCAGAACGTGCCTTGTCACTAGGGCAATACCCCAAACAATACGCCCCAACATCTCTGTGACGCTCAAATATATCACTGTTTGTACAATATGCAAACCCCCCAAAAAGAGGTAGGCTGCACACATTTTTCGCATCATTAGAAGGAACATATCGTATCGTCATTTTCAACACACAAATGTGATTGACGGTTGCATATGAGCCCCACAAACTTGGTGGGAAATGCTATGAAGCCTTCTTAAAAATCAAAAATTTTCTTCAAATTGGGAGGGAAAGACTCATTGTCCTACTTTTATCTTTTTTTTTTCAATGAAAGAAATATGGTATCCTTATTTGTAACTAGCACCGAAAGACCCAGGAGACCTATACCTCATCTTGAATGATGCCTGGAGCCTTGAAAATTGCTGTGGGTTGGTTTATTTCTGGTTAACGACTTGGGTGTTGAAACCGTCCCTTCAGCGTATGCAATTCCTTTTGTAGTCTACAGCAGGTACCCTGTTACTTGTCCGTTGTCATTTAGACCGACTTTTACGACATCTGTCCCTTGCAATAGTCAAATTACATTCATCGCTTTTAATGTCGTCATAACTTTTTGGATAATTGAATGACCATGCTTTCTTGCTTACACATGGACCTCTTTATATGAAAAATTTGTCATAGTGAAAAAGCCAAATTTGTTGCCGAACGTTGAAAGGTAATATTATAATTTTGATATGAATGAAACGCTTTTTTTTATTCCTGTCAAGGAAACAGTTTTGGTGTCGTTAATTTGTTTGCAGGTAAAGGACATTCAGTGGAGTCTAGGATAGAAAAAGAACATCGGGAAGTCACCCACGAACTGCAGAAGCAAATAGACGAACACGCCCAGGAAGTCGACAGCATCTCTGAGAGATACGAGGAACAACTCAATGTAAGTTTGTATCTAGCGAAAAAAGTTGTTATATAGACTAGTTTACGTTTTAAAGACTTTTTTCAAGTTTGTCTGGTTTGCTCCAAATGAGGTTACAGTTGATCTAAACTATTAAAGACAGTCTCCTAGATTTCTCCACCAAAAATAAACATTAATCGGTGCGTTTATTCCACCTGATCCATTAATCGGTGCGCTTATTCCATCTTATCCATTTATTGGTGCTTTTACTCCATCTGATCCCTATCATTTAGTCTAACAGAAACTGTTAGTTTTTCAGTGAGCATGTACAAAGAAAACAAGTTTATAAATGTTGGACTCTGTCGACTGTATCAATGTCATTTAAGTTGCACTAAAACTGGAATAGTCCAGAAAATTCTCAGGTTTAGAATTTCATACTTTACCCTTTCACCCACATTTTGTTACAAATGCAATCACTTCAACATTTGTATTGGCTAATATCCAGTTCCCATTGGGAACCGTATTACAGAACACATCACGTAATCTCCTGTTCTCATGGGAGCAGCCAAAAAATAATATTTGTCGATAATAAGCAGTAATACATTGCTCACGTTAGGTGCGGAAATCGTGCCGATTCCTTGACCAACGATCGTTACCCCACTCTTCATGTGATTACGTTCTTAATGTCTACTGGCAGAAAGATGCAAAGTGCCTGTTTTTTTCTACTGGCGAAAGACAAAAATCCACCGGCATTTGGCCAGTAAATTGTCTAAATTTCAAGGCTTGTATAATGTTGTGGGATTGTAATGATGATAAAGTATCAGAACATGTTCAAAGTCAAATCAGTAAGGAGTTCTACTAAGATAAATCTGTTCCTGAACTTACGTCACACATACGCATACCAATTTAGTTCTCCCAGACAAAACATTGGCTAATGCTGTGTTTTAGAAATGAAAAATATTAACCTAAAATTTGTAGTTTTTCAATTCAAAATGATTGATCACACAATATGTCACAATTTATTCCTCGACAGAATGAATACATCAAAACTGTTGTGGTAAGGATTAAAATAAAAAAAATAAAAATTATTTTAGTTGTTTATTTCTAGCTCCTCTGAAAACCCATTACCCACTTTATTCCTTGAATTGAAAAAAAATTGACAGCACCAAAAACTGTCAATATTATTGCAAGTAACCAGAAGAAGAAAAATGCCAAAAAAAGACCCTTTCAGCTAAATTACTACGCTATCTATTCTACTTCTTTTCTCTCGTTTTCTTTTTCATCTTTTTTTTTATCTTACTTTCCTGTTTGTGTTGATGTAAACTACTCTTCTATTTCTGCTTCAAGTACCGAAAGATAAGACGGGAACAACAACATTCGTTCGGGCAAAACAGAAAAGATAGAATTGATCAAATTTTGCCTCCTCTCTCTTTTATATCCGGTATCAATTTCCCCGTTAGATAAAGAGGCGAGAGTTTAATGTTTTAAGTTTGATAGTCCTCGACGATCATCTGAACCTAACCAGACGGTGCCGAACCTCGTCGTAAAAATAAAAAAAAACGAGAAGTTACCCCGATAAGACTCTGAATGTCAAAACATCTAAAGTCTATTTCACAAATTGATGTTAAACAGAGGCTTTTTCTCCAAATGTCTTGTTTTCATTTTTATCGAACGAAAAAGACAACCGTCGTGACATAATTATTTCATAAATTTACCCTCGATTGAGGGACAAGCCTTTTTCGAGAAACGATAAAAAGACGGAATGGTCGATCGCTTTACATCCAAATAAACGCAGTGTAAAAAGTGACTTATTGTGAAGGGTAAACTTTTGGCACAATATTCATTTCGATATGTTGTGGACTGTAGAAGAAAACAACTTTGATGTTAGGTCTGATTGTGTTTCTATAACACATTTTAAATTTTTTTTAAAATTTATAAAAAATTTTAAATTAAAAAAAAAAAAATTGATTTTTGAGAAATGACCCTTTAGACAGCTGAAGGGTCAATCAATGAAAGTGACTGGATTTCATAGTCTAATACACAGACAATTAGGTCAGTTTCTCAGATGAAACACATAAACTCAATGGGGCAGCAATATAGATTTATATGTGAGGGTCTTCTCACATGACATGTTTACAATGTAAGTATAAATCTGTCAAAGACAAATCGTGTTGAATGCCATCCATAAGTGCTGTAATATTTGTGTGAAGTTATAAAAAATTTTTAAATAAATGTTTTGATTACGTTATCAGAATTTATAAAACAAATTAATTGACATTAACATTCATAACTACACTGAGGAGGTAACTTCATCATCATCAACATGTTCAAATTCAATGTAGCCTTAAAGGAGCCTTCCGGAGATTAATTATATTTTAATATAAGTGAATATATTGAAAACAAGAATAAATTTAGTTAAACATTTAAATACTAGCAACAAAATTTTTCTGTGTTTAATTTCAATAGCATTGACAAGTACATCACAGGAGTATTTTTTGTTAAAAGAAATACATCTTTGCTTTTTGGTCCCCTTTCTGCCCTTTTATCTTGTTTTGTGCATTTGTTTCCCTTTTCCAAGTGCAATTGTAGAAAATAGAGTTCCCTGGTTGGAGAGGCTGTCTTTAAAAATAAAATGAAAAACATGAAATTGATCTTTAAGGAACAGTATTTCCAATGAGTGACCATACTTCAGTTGATTTTGTCTTTTTGTTTTTTTTATAATTTATCTTGGTTGACTAAGTCACCCTCTACCTCATACCCCGCTTCCCTTGCATCCTCTACCCCTTGTTGCCCTCCTCTTGTCCCCTTCTTTCGCACCCCTTTGGGGGGGGGAGGTTTTGATATCCTATTAAAGCACTACTGTAACACGTGAAACCCATCGCCAGAATATATCATATTTCTCGGTAGCGAGCATACTCTTGTTCGGTCATAAATAATATTGTATACCTCTGTATTCATAATCATGTGATCTTTACATAAATTACCATAAACTACACTGTCTTCCAAACACTTTCTATTTAGGAGAAGAAAGAAGAGTTAAAGACGGTCACAAAGGACTTTGAGGAGAAGATTCGGAAGTTAGTCGTCGACCATCAGTCCCAGGTCAACGAGCTGGAGTTTCGTCTGGAGCACCAGGAATCTCAGCATCTGAACGAGATGTCCGACATGGAAGCGAGACTTCAGGAACAACTGAATGAATTGCAGAAGAAGCAAAAGGACACTGTAAGTATCAGATGTTCCTTCCGCTTCTTTCCCTCCCATTCCCTCCCTCCCGACCTCCACCCTACCTACACCCCACCCCCATCCCACTTTGCAAAGATCTGCAACAATTGCATGACAAAAGAAAAATATGATTTTAATACGACATTTCTATGTGCAAAGGTAATATGTGTTGTAACCAATACTGTTTACCATAACAGTGTATACTCACTTTGCTTCATTGCATCAAATTTTACTCGGTGTGAATTTGCAGTCACTGTGAAACATTGCTGACTCAATAAAAAAAAAAATCAACATCATTCTCTTGATGCCAGTGAAATTACATCAACAGATAAGACGGATACCCCATTTTAGGTATAAGAAATGCACCTTTAGAGTGACCGTTTGGTTCTTACACAGTATAATCCATCACAAACTGACTCCATTTAATTTCTCGTCATGGGCAGTACCGATCCTGCAGTCACCGGGGCTTGATCCCACCAAGAGTACCTATGGCAAATTTGTTTAGTGGCACCCCCACCATCCCCCCCCCCCCCAAGACACACACACAATCACCAAAACCTCCAAACAGAGGTATGACTTAACATATAATTGCTTCACGACCATAAAGCAGTTTAGTTTTAATTATGCAGCATATATATCGATAAAAACCAAAAATCTATTTATCGTATCTATTTGCATGCTTTTGTCATTTAACAAATCTGATGAACAGTCCAAATATAAGCTGAACAATAGAAACTGTAAAACTTCCTGTCAATTCTCAAAGCCACTGATTTGTCAAAAGTTGTTTTACTTTGTTTGACTCTCTCAACTAAAAGTTTGCAACAACTTCATAGATAGCGTGGATAACTAAAGGAATTAAAAAGGTTACCTTCCTTTCCCTATGTTGCATTGGAATTATGCAAACACAATTATGAATCAGGAAATACATATATACGTTTGGTATTCAAACTAAAATTTGTTTCCAAATGAAAATAAAGTTGGTATCCTTTTTACAATTTAACAATCATGTAAAAATTGCTCTCATTTCTCTTCTCCAGACCAAAAGTCATTTTTATGAATGGAAGGGAAATCCCACTTCCCTTTTTTATTTGTCAAACTGTAAAAACCATCCAGCGAGAAGAAAGTATATTTCATATTTTAAGAGATAGTTGAAAACTTTTCCTTATTTTTCTAGGAGGATTTAGCAGCTATGAATTCCCTTGACCCAATTTCAATTAGTTCCCCGGTGAACTCGAGAAACGGAACTTCAGGCCCAGATATGCAGATATTAGCTCTCCAGGTACTGGTCTGCTTTTCATCCTGCCCATGTTATCATCAGTAAAAATCACCACGCTTTATCTTAATATTAAACTATCGCCTCTTTTAACTTCACCAAATCATGATATATGATTCGGTTGGAATGCTGTGTGGAGTTCAATTTTGCACTCTTTTTCTAACCAGACCAGTTATGGTACTCAAAATACTTATAATGGTGTTTGAAGACTTGAAAACTAACTTTTCCCTTGTTGCCTACTTTCCAAATGCTGTGCCTTGCCAGATTTTTCAGTGGAGGGCAGGGGGAGGGGTAGCTTGTTTTGGAAAGTAAGTCAATATTTTAAAGCACCTTTTTGGGGCTACGAACATACTAACAGCATATAACATGCTCAAGTGCATCTGCATGGCTAGAAGCATCGAACACAACTAGAGCTGTTTTTATCCTGCTTTTCTCATAAATACCACTAATCGCTACATTCTACCATCCTGTGTTATACATAACACTGTTAAGTGCCATACCATGTTCCTACCAGATCAAATACCAAACACAACTATAGCTGTTTTTATCCTGCTTTTCTCATAAATACCACTAATCGCTACATTCTACCAACCTGTGTTATACATAACACTGTTAAGTGCCATACCATGTTCCTACCAGATCAAATACCAAACACAACTAGAGCTGTTTTTATTCTGCTTGTCTAATAAATGCCATTAATCGCTACATTCTACTGTCATGTGTTATACATAACACTGTTAAGTGCCATACCATGTTCCTACCAGATCAAATATCAAACACAACTAGAGCTGTTTTTATTCTGTTTACTTATAAATGCCAGTAATCGCTACATTCTACTGTCATGTGTTATACATAACACTGTTAAGTGCCATACCATGTTCAAACCAGATAATATCAAACACAACTATAGCTGTTTTTATTTTGCTTTTCTAATAAATACCACTAATCGCTACATTCTGCCATCATGTGTTATACATAACACTGTTAAGTGCCATACCATGTCCCTAACAGATCAAATATCAAACACGACTAGAGTTGTTTTTATTCTGCTTGTCTAATAAATACCACTAATCGCTACATTCTACTGTCATGTGTTATACATAACACTGTTAAGTGCCATACCATGTTCCTACAAGATCAAATGTCAAACACAACAGGTTGTTCTGATTCAGCTTTCATAGTAACCAACAAGTCCTGCTACATTTCACCACTATCTCTCTCTCTATACATACAAAGTAATTTTCATGTCATGCTCCCAGCAGATTTCAGTATCTACAGTAGCTCATTTTGAAAAATGAAAATCCCTCTTTTCCTCATCACCTCCCAATATTGTTTCTCCAATTGATTTTAATTCTGATATTAATTCTGCACCAACAATCACTTTATCTATCTGCAGAACAACTTTTGCACTTTTGCACTTTTGCACTTTTGCACTTTTGCCCGAAGAAGATTGGAACCAAAAAAACAAACAATACTGTTCCAGTTTTAGTTCCCTTGAGATGTATCGGTTCAGCTTTATGATATTGCCGTAGCTTGTTTTAACCTTTTTTTTAGTCTATTTTTTTAGTCTATTGTTTTTTACAGCAAAATATTGTCATGTACTTCAGATTACCCCTCAACCAAACCCAAAACCATGTTTAGTTTGTTTCTCATCCTACATTCCCCCCCCCCCACCCCCTTCAGATTGCCCTTATACCACAGGAAAGATGTTTATTGATATCGGTATCGGAACGAATCAAAGATAGACAAACAAATTCATGAATTATTTATTAATTTTTCCTGATTATCTTCTCTCATGGTTTCATTGCATGCTGTTCTCTGTCGTAAGAAATTCAGATTGACATCAGTTTTTAATGTCTGTCATTTCAAAGGTACATAGCTTTGTGATCATTCTGTCATGACACCAGCATGTATATTTTATAATATGCTATTATATATGACATAATATGCTAAAATTTGACTTTGATGCCAAATTAAATTATTTAATTTAAACCCAAGTTTAATGACTAACAAATCCTAGCATGTCTTTGCGTTGTTCAAATGTTGCTGGCTTTTTCCCAAGAATGGAGGAATGCAACTCAGATTTTTTTGCCACAAACGTCAAGCCTGACACATATCATATATATTCAAATATCGTTATGTAAAAATTGTAACTGTTTGAAAATCATACCATTCTTTACATAACCGTCACATTGTTAGAAAAGGCATCACATTTCCGAGTCCCCATCAGCATTTTTTTTTATATACCACTCGTCAAGAGTAGGCCTCAAAAATCTCTACAATTTTTAATTTTTTTCGAAAGTAAACCACCTCAAGTTGATGAACATTCGCAAAAGCTGATATCATGAAATATTTCGATGATCAAGTTAATAAAATCACTTTTTCACTCTCTCTGTGTAAGCCTGTTTGGTTTATAGCTTCCACAAAACCATGGTAGAAATCTTTTTTCTTTTTTTTTGGTGAAAAGAAGGATTGAAGTGTCGCAGGCTTGATGGAAATTATTTGTATTGATTGTTGTACATAAAGAAAAAATGGCTTTGCATGTTCTGTCTGTATTCTTGTATGTTCTAGCATTATCGAGGTTGACAATGTTCTACAAAATGCAGAACCAGTTGGTAGCCATTGATCCAGCACAATATCTTACCCCAAAGAACCATCAAGTTCCAACCAGATGTGAAAACACCCAAGCCTATCATAATCCACATTGTTCTAGAGACTATTATAGGATGTCTCCCCC
>JAIPMN010005966.1:28519-44421 GCA_020650975.1 Apostichopus californicus
CCCCCCCCCCCCTGTAGAAGAAGAAAAGCAGTTGTTTCAACTCTTAAAATTTATCTATTTCATGTCAACAGGCAGAACTTCAGCAACAGAGAGGTCTGATGGCCGAGATGAAACTGAAGGAGAAACGGTTAGAGGAAGAGATCACAGGATACAGACAGGGAGCGTCGCTAGGTATGTTATCACCAAACTCTGAATAATATTAATAAATTTACATATGTAAATATTAGTTTAATTTGCATTTTTAGTAAGCTTGAGGTAACTTTCCACATACTTAGAAATCAACTTTTGGCAGAATTAGCTCCTTAAAATCCACAAAGTGACGAAATCAGAAATATAAAAAAAAACAAACAAACAAGAAAACAGTGATTGCGTCAGTCGAGAAACTTATTTACTCTTTCGTATTTGAACCTTTTTGAAAGAATAAAGAAATAAGTGCTCCACCAAAACTCCATAAATAAATTCCCGAGTCATTTTTTCCGTTCAGTATTTACTTAAAACCTTGCATATATAAGAATATTAAACTACCACTGTTCAATTCATACCAAATTAAAAACAAATGGTTGAATGATTTTGAAAACCGTTCCCTTGATGCTAGATGTCTGTGGGAAGGGGGAAGTGGGGGGGTGGGGGAAGAGGGAGGGTTGCTTTTTCAAGGCATTTTCCAGGGACAACTATGACACTATCTTAGTGGAGTACTAACATAATACAAGCAAGAAAAATGTTTGTCATGAGCCTCTCAGATACCTGAAATGACATTTTCCAGACATTAAAAGTTGCATAAAACACCCCACTTGCTCGAGTCGTTAGAGGCGAAACAAGATGCTAGCTGCCCAGATCCAAACTTCATATAAATCAAATCCGTCCTATCGATATTGTAAGTTTGGAGTTTGTAGAATCATGGAACGGTTTATTATTATTATTATCATTATGATTATTAGCATTATTGTTGAAGAACTGATTAGTTTATGACTATCTGCTCATCATCACCTTGGAAGATTGTCACCGCTTTTAGAAGCAGCCATTCAATAATTGTTATCCCATCATTTGACCACACACTGCGTTAGATAGCAAACATGGTAATA
This sequence comes from Apostichopus californicus, assembly GCA_020650975.1. Classification (NCBI taxonomy): domain Eukaryota; kingdom Metazoa; phylum Echinodermata; class Holothuroidea; order Aspidochirotida; family Stichopodidae; genus Apostichopus; species Apostichopus californicus. The sequence continues at coordinate 29,602 of JAIPMN010005966.1, forward strand.
TGATTATGTGTAGTACGTCGTTTGTAGCCTAGTTTCAGTATAAACCCGATGAAAGCGGCACGTTGACCCAGCTTGGTGAGGTCATGTACCTGTAAAATGAATTCATTGCATGGGCGGGTGGAAATGGAAGCACAATAATATATATATATTTACAAAACTTTAAGCAGCATGACGTCTTCCACGGAATCAGATAGCAAATCCTCACAGTGAGTTTTCTTTATGGGCTCTTTTGTGAAACTAAAGAGAGTTCTGGATAACTTTACCCGAGGCCTCGTCGCAGTGTATCAAATTATCATATGAATACAAAGAGATGATATCGTCATAGTGCCACAAAAATTAAATCATAAATCTAATATCCTGATGAATATTCGTAGATCTCTGAGTAATTGCTCATTAATGCTATTAATTGTGTTTAAACTAATTAAGACTCGATTCAGCTTCATTAAGGCTATTGTCAGTCAACTCTTTCCATGCTATAAATTATCTTCTCATTTTCTGTTCTCTGCATAATTTTGTGATGGCACTCCATGTTTTTTGCCTTCATTTCGTCAGGTGCGGACGGTGATAGTATTGCATTATCAGATGGGCAAATCTTGACGAAGACCACAGAAATTCAGGTAACTAATTAATGAAGTGGAGAAGGAAGAAATGGAAGCGAGCAATGTAGGAGGAAGGTGGGAAGAATAGTGGGAGGTTGGGGGGGGGGAGGGGATGAGTTGGGGAAGAAAATTTCACCTTTTTATGAACAACTAAAAGTATCAATACATAGTAGGTTGAGTATTATAATCAAATTTTAGTTGTTTTTTTCCCTGTTAGTTGATCGTAATTTTAACATTGACTTTGGTAAGTTTTACAGCGTTCTCATATACATAATATATGCAAATTGCTTTCTTCTGATTTTATTTATTTGTTTATAAATGTCAAAGCTAAACGTGTGTTCAACTCATAGTATACAGTTTCTCAGTGACTTCCATGATTCAGTTCTATCTTCAATTGTCGCTACAAGTAATTTTAAACTGAAGCTATGTGACCTTTGCCCTCTCATTCATGTTTGTTCACTCTCTCTGATTTGAATTTGATCTCTCTCACCGTCAGTACTTGAAGCACGTCCTTTACCAGTATATGATGGGCAAAGAACCAAAGGTTAGTTTTACATGTTTCTATGACTGTTGTATTAGATTGTAATGTTGCCCCACTCTAACCAGGTTATAACCAGGTCATAACCGGTCAAGCTGTTTCATATGGTTCATGTTTTGTAGTGTTGTGCAAAATATAAATAAACATGTGTCTTAGAAAACATGAGGGAATGTGTCAATGTTCCATTTGCACACCTTTTATTTTGTTTAATCTAATTTAATTATGCTTTTCTTATCTATGGTACTTAACAGTTTTGTGACATAAACAAATTTAATCAGTTTTTGGCAGAATTTCTGTGTTTCATTACAGCTCTTATCAGTTATTTACAAGTTGCCCCTCTTCATCTTACTGAAATGTTTCCCATCACCAATTTTGGTCAAAATTTGAAAATCAAACCACTGTTCTTCTTCAGTGTGAAAGTTCAATCTCAAAGCCTCAGTGGATGCCGATCAAAACTTATCAGAAATATTAAATTCATCTCAAAGTCTCATTGGATGCCAATCAATACTTATTGGAAATATTAAATTCATCTCAAAGTCTCATTGGATGCCGATTAATACTTATCAGAAATATTAAATTCATCTCAAAGCCTCAGTCTGATCAATACTTATTGGAAATATTAAATTCAATCTCAAAGTCCCATTGGATGCCGATCAATATTTATCAGAAATATTAAATTCATCTCAAAGTCTCATTGGATGCTGATCAGTACTTATCAGAAATATTAAATTCATCTCAAAGTCCCATTGGATGCCGATCAATACTTATTGGAAATATTAAATTCATCTCAAAGTCTCATTGGATGCCAATCAATACTTATTGGAAATATTAAATTTATCTCAAAGTCACATTGGATGCTGATCAATACTTATTGGAAATATTAAATTGATCTCAAAGCCTCATTGGGTGCCTATCAATACTTGTTTGAAATATTGAACCACCGTTCTTTCAGAGTGTTGGATTTTGATGTGTGCATATTTTTATATATTTTTTTAAATATATTTTTTACAAATATTTTGAAAAATTGTCTCTTTACATCGTCTGTGCCATGTCAATTGGCTAGATGATAATGAAGAAGACACTTGAACTGTCCCTCTCTCCCTCCCGTCCCCCCCCCCCCACCTCTGCCAATGCACTTGTTAAAGTTGATTATGAAAATAAACAGAAGATATTAATGCATGGTTGGAAGATTTAATAAGACTTAGAACCTGTGAAGATTCAATCATCCGATAGGTCCCGTTGGTTTAAAGCAGCACGCAGGCTTCTAATTATTCTCCAGGTTCACCGTTACTTTGCAGCTTTGTCTGAAGGAGATAAAAATGTAATTTGATTACATCGATGTCTTTTCAACCAATAGGAGACATTTGTGAGAAAATAAAGCCAAACTTAAGCCAATCGCTATTTTTACGTAAGGATTTTACAGACTCTCATTCTGCATCTTCTTGCAGAGTGTTTTCTATTAATGTTTCACTTATTTTGTGGAATTTCAGTCTGTAGAAAATATGGACGTTTTGATGGCTCCTTTCATGTGGGGTGGGGAGTTTTGTTCATTTCACGAGGGATAGAACAAAATTGACAAGTCAAAAGTATTTTCATCTGAAAAGGTTTTCCCTTTTCAGGACGACGTTTTGACAGGTTTTTTGGGGACATTTCTATCATTAGGGAGAGGTTTAGAATGTGTTAATATTTATTTGATACTGTCAGTATTTTTGATTTCATGAAGTTGATTTAAAACTCCTTACTGCTGCTTTAACTCTGCGAAAAGCAAATCAGGTTTCAGGTGATCAGCCTGTGGAGTAGACCGACCTGTTATCTAAACAGTTATTAGCCTAATTGAGTACACATTGGCTTTGATCCTTCATAATATTAATCAAATATTAAATATAAATAATAGAGCATATGTATGCGTGTGTGTCTGTGTGTGGTTAGTGTTTATCGGCATCTCTCTTTGAAAAACTCGTTCGATGTTGGCCTGTCTGTTTAGATATTAAATTTCCGTCTCCAGGTATATCCAAAGTTTGATAAACATTATAAATTATTTCTTTCCTGAGAAAAAGAAGAGGAAGAATAATGGGAAAAAACCTTGATACCATCATCTCAATAGCTCTAGCTGTCATTCGTTACAAGAGTCGTAAGCCATCTTGTCTTGTAGTTGGTTATGTCGGCAGAGGTGTGGAAGAAGAATTGTCACATTAGGTGTCTGTTAGGGGGTCGGTTAGAAGAGTGGTGGGTTGCAAGCATAGCAGAGGGGTGCAAATCACATGCATGAGGCTCCAGGCTCAAAAGGGGCCAAAGGACGCAGAGTGACTTATAGACCTGTTCAAGATCGGTGCCGTGATGTAGTGATAAGCAAAGTGTTTCGTGGGGTTTTGGTTCTGCTTTGATAAACAAAACGGGTAGTTTGTATAATTTGTCTTTTATTAGCTATGATATAAAACAAGCCAAAAGTTTTAAGGATGTTTTCTGGTTGAGCAGAGTGTACTGTGAATTCCCTGTTCAGCTTTGTAAAGTAAAGAAGGGGGTTAGTATTTGTATATCATTGCTTTTGATAAACCTTAGGTTTTCTCCCTTTTCTGCTCCGGTCTTGACGTCACACGTCTAATGATATGCGGTTCTGATCTGAATAATTACACAAGCATGACTTGATATACAGTATGCATTTGTTTCTGGCTTCCCCATCTCGTGTCATTTTAAGTGACAGTTTTACCAATGTTTTGAAAAATCACGTTATCTGGTTACTGTGATCGATGGCCTCATCTGAGATTCTGATCAGTAGAACTCTTCTGGATCAAAGTGAAATCTGTATAAATATGTTCTCCAACAATGAAACCTGAAAGTGTCTTTTAATGCCGGTGGTCGTGTTCGCAGCTGGTGAACATTCACTGCACTTTCAGTCTCTTGATCTGACATCAAACCCAGGTGCTTTAAAATTTAAGAAAGTCTGATACTTTAGGGTACTAGACACTTCTGAGCTCCAGATACCTAAGAATATCAAGTAAAAAGTGGAAGTATTATTTTAATTTAGTCCAGCCCAATTTTATCACTTAAACACCGGTAGTTAATAAGTTTGATTTCTGTCCTTCGTTCCTTAGATGTTGAATTTTCTAGTTTTATAACATCATAACCTCGATAAAATCGGTTTACCAATATCACTTGTGGACATTTTTGGACCTGTTAAACTTTGTCCTGGCTCTGTCTAAAATCACAATTCTTGCTTTTAACTGGTAGGTAAATTGTAACATTATAAACTAAAGACAGCCTGTTTGCAGACAAAAATTACCACATTAAATATCGTCTAGGAAAAATTCATATTAGATTTTTCAATATTCTTTCAGACGATGGCAAAAGTAATAGCAGCTGTGGTGAAGTTCTCTCCGGACCAAACGAAGGACATTCTTGCCAAAGAAGAAGCCAAGCAAGCAAAGATGGTAAGTGAAGGCGTTTGACAGAAATGATATGAATATGTAAAATCTTTTCTATCACTTTAATCACCCCGGTTGGGACAAACTTGTCTATACTTTACTTTCGTATCCTGCTTCAAAGCACTCGTACTGACAGTATGAGCAGTATGTGGCATCGGGTTTCTATAATAAGAGACCATAGAGGTTAGGAACTGTTTGTACTGTCAGTACCAGTGCTTTGAAACTTGAAATGAGAGGACAGTAAAGAGTGGTTTTAGCATTAATTTGAACTTCTTGGAAGCAACTTTCAGGGTTCCTGCTTCCTGTATCAAGATGAGAAAGGTGTACAAAACGTTAAAGTTAAAAACAAGGTTTGAAGTCTTGTATCCAGACAATTATAACTGAATTTCACAATATTTAGCAAAGTCGTTGGTAAATTGTCACACCTACACACTCAAGTACATACAATCCAAACCATTCCTCCAGGGGGGGGTGGGGGGGGGTATGCGTCCGTAAAGGACATCCCACAGGGTGCACCCACAAGTTACTTGAAAGGTTGATCCCTTATGAAAAATTTTCATAATTGTCTTGTTGATTTTTTGGTCTTGATGATATTTTAATTCAGCTTGAATTATATATTTTTTAATCAGAAATGCTGTTCTTCCAAGTTTTGTGGTCTGTTGAGTTTCCCCTTTGCAAAGTCACCGAGTCTGATTTAATCTAATTATTCATTTTAATTAATTTGAAAGATAGTTTGCTAATGATGTGTGTCTGTGATTGTTATATATCAGGTATGGTATAATTTCTGAGAGAAGTAGCAACAATGTCCTTGGTACTGTTTTTTTTAATAATACCGTAGAACGTTACTTCAGGAATATTGCTCGGTTTTGGACTCGAGGAGTATGTCGATCATTAATGAACCTAGTTCATGTGGTGTGGGCAAGGGATTCTAAATTGGTGGGGAGTCATATTAGGTGAAGGCAGGAGAAGGGGGTGGGAGGGGGGGTGAGTCATACCCTACCATCCTAATAAAATTCACTTAAAAGAAGAAAAATGTGTTCTTCTTTACCGAAATATTGTAAAGTCACTTTAGGGTTGAAATTTAAATCACCAGTTCACAGCTAGGATTTGTTGAAAGGGTTTTCATTAATTTGTCAATTTTCCACCACCTACATTTTAGTCTAGAAAATGGTCACTTGGGTGTCTGTTGCTGTTCCCTATTTCTCCTCCCCCCCCCCCCACTATCATTAGACCCAAAAATGTCAACGATCGTCTTCAATCGTGGCGTTTCTCTGACTGCATGTTAATGTCGTTACTAAATCACACCCATATTTATTTGTCATATTTATGACATCTGTTGACTATTTTTTGTTTTTTTGTTGTCTCCCTTCTGTGCACTCCCCTCTCCCCTTACCCTCACCCATTAAGACCACTTCCATTTCAGTTTCTGATGCACCTCCCAAGCCAAATCAGCTAGTGTAGAGTCTGTTCTGTCGATTTTGGTAGGTTTTATAAACATAGTAAGTTAATTACCTTTTTTCTTACTGCATGACAAACTGCCCCCAGCATCCTCATATGGGTATCTCCATGGTTTACCACTTTACCTGTACTTGACATTGTACAGAGATGTCTCCTGCGATGCCCTACAAATTATGCATCAGTCACACAGTCACACAGTCACGAAGTCACATTTCAGTGACAGCATGTGACACTGGTAGTAAGATCGGCAGTGTTTCCAGTCGTTAAATCGCACCGAGTTTTAGGTGTCAGTTATTTGAAGTGCAGCCTGCTGCCTCCAATCGTTTTCCAAAATATTTTGTCACGTGAAGAAGAAGAAGAAGAAAATATAGGGGCAATAAAAAGAAATAAATAAAAAGAAGGAAAGCAGGATGGAGGATTATCAAAAAGTTTTTTTTTTTCTTGGTTTTTGGATCCCGTCAGTTGTCTTCCCTCTTTCCTTTTTTTTCTCTTTTCTTCTTTCTTATTATGTTTTGCTTTCTTCCGTTTATTTCTTTGCCATCTTGGAGGGAGGGCCGCTCTCTGTTACTTATGCACCTGGCAACACATGAAGTCATTGTTTTAATAGTCTGGTACAGTATGCATAAAATCATATACCAGGAGGATCGCATGGGAACACTTTTCATATCTCTGGGAAGAAATAAAACATTTTTGAACTTTCGGCATGTAAAGGGTGTTACACAGGAAAACCAAATTAGAAAAACAGTTCCTTTATTCCTACAGTAGCCTGAATTTAGCCATCCTTTGAAACTAGACTTTGGTTACCGGTATTATAGCATGTCGCATGCATGTTCATGTAGGTCCATATTAGGGTCGAAAATTTGGAGGGAATGTATCACTCTGTTTTATCATTTGATCGACCATAAAGGTATTTTCAATATGGTTATTCTAAATTAAGCGTGGGTACCATTCTGTGCTTGAAAGAATATTCTACGTACAAAAGCAAACCAACTGAAAACTGGTTTTTCATTTTGGATTTTTTTAAAATTAAATGAGATATTCCATGAAGCTTTATAGAGTGCAAATTCCGATATTCAGCTTTCTTCCTTTTCTGTAAAATCTAAGAGACTGTACCATTAAGCAGTAAGATTGTCTCTCTCATTTTAAAGGTCTTGAATTTGAGAGGGAATTTAACAAATAAAATCTTATTTCTCCTGTGGTATCATGACTTTGTTGCATATTCATATACTGCAAAGCCTACGTTTGGCTTCTGTCACTTCTTTGGAAATATGTCCTTTGCGATACAAACTGCTCTGAGGATGTGGGTTTTGACCTAAATGGTGCTGAAACTTGTCAGCAATTCTGCTAAATACTCATCTTTCAGTAATCAGAAGATCTTTTTTAACCCTTTCTTGCCATTTTTTAAAAATATGAAATTGTTCATTTTTCTTCGTCACATCTGCAGGAACATCTCGGCACTTTGTTTTGCATTATTTTTCTTTTTATTAATATCATTTTTTTTTTCACCCCATATCTTCATTACTTCTGTTGCAGGTGAATGGTTTTATAAGCTTTTGAAATTGATTTGACATCATTTATCAATTAAGACCGACAGTTGTTTAGAACAGAAATGACAGTTTATTGCAGAGAATAAAGCACGTCTTTCACTGACTTGAACATATTTTATGGAATCGTGGTAATCAAAGATGAGTTCGTTAATAGAGTCAATTCACATTTGACGGTAAGCTTAAAGAGTTCCTAGTCAGAAATAGGTTTGGGGTTTAATAAGATGTGCATTGTTTAAAAGAAGTGTCAAGTCGGAGTGATATAAATTAAGATTTGTAAAATTGGAAAGGAGAAAAAAGAAGAGATACTGTTCAAAATTGATAAGAAAACAAAGAAATATGAACTTGTTGTGATTATTGGAGAATTAAACAAGAGCAGGTTAGTGTATAATATGCCTGTTGTTGGAATATAAACCTATTTTATGAATAGTTCAATGTAGCAATGTCTTCCATGACTTACTTGGTATCCCCCAGCTCATACCAGCAAGAGGGTTTTGAACACAGTTAAGGTTCCGTGACCCCTTGCATCCTTGCAGAAACTAAATTAAGCTATTCTAGTTATCACTGGCAGATCTCAATTTGTTTTCTTTCGTAGTGAAATTATAAATTCACATGAACGTCATAACGTAAATTGTTTTTTTAAAGCAAACGTTTGGTGTTTTATTAGTCGAACCTTATAAATCTGAAAAATCAGGTCCCAAAGTTTATCAAGAAAATGTCTTTTGCTTCATTTCTTGGCAACCTTTACCTGATTGAAAACTTCGCCAATTAACCTGAATAAAAAAGCTGTTAAAGTCTGCTCAATGGTTGCCTCGTTTAGTCTGAAAACAGAACATGAAAATGTTGAGAGAAAAAAAAGCTAGCCAGCCAATTTTGATAGGTCTTCAACCAGTAATAAATAATAGAAAACTGAAAGGAAGAAATAACCACTGACACTTAAGCATTTTCATTTCTTTAAACATAGATACATAAACAAATTAGGAAAATAAACAGGCAATAGTAATGTCTTGATAATTCGTTTATTACGTTATTAAAATCAGACAGATCACTTTATAGTATAAAAAGTTCATTACATACAAACACAAATTGGAAGATATTTGAATATTTTTTAACCTTTTATTTTCCTAAAAATGATATTTTTTTTCAAAATTATGTCAACGCTTAGCCTACTGTACGTTTGTAGAATAATGCAATTTTTCTAACTGATAGGGACTATACTTATTGGCCCAACCAATAATTTTTTATGGAAAGGAGAGAAGGAATTTTCCCATTGTTTCAATATTTTTTTAGGCAGTTTTTGTAATTCATTTAACTACAGTATATATTACATTTGAGTAGATAATGAAAGCTAATAAGGGTATTATTCACTTACTTACAGGCTAATTACACCTTCATTGGCTTAAAAATGAATAATTCATAACTTTTTTTACAGTACAAATTGCATCCAACAAGTTCAGTGACAGTCAAAAAGTGTTTTAATGAAAAATAACAGAGGGCAGTATGAGTTGAGTATTAAATGAAATATCAACCGCTCTTGGAATGATCTCGCTCGGAATCAGGCTAAGAACCCACAATTCTGCCTTTGTGGGTTATATTTCAAAGTTGCAATGCTTCAGTTGTTTTTACAACTTTACCAGAAACATAAATTGTGTAAGCAGTACTGGTAAAGTTGTAACAGATTCAAAATGTCACCAGTCGGTCCCACATGGATGACGGCATGTTTCTATCTCGTATTCCGAGGAGTCAAAACAAGAGAGACTCGTCACGTCATCAAGAGAGAGACAAATCTAAGAGGTTTACGGTGATGTGTCAAGCCCAATAGCTAATGTGATGCAATAGGAATTAAAGAAAGATATAGATCGTTATCGTTAAGAATAATATCACCATCAGTTAATAGAACTGTCCATTAAATGAAGATCAGTATTATTTTTGTTATTGGAAATACAGAACTGCTTGTAACTTTGAACATGTTCAAAATTCCCTTAAAATTTCAGAAAATAAGTTAACATATATATACATGAAGAAGTAGCATTGAGAAATGAATATATTTATTTCTATATGTGAAACAACACAAGTACAATGGAATATGCACAAGATAATAGATATTATGAAAAATAAAATAGGAGACAGTTTTGCTTTGAACCGGTATTTGACGCCATCATAAATGCCAGCATACAGCATGGCTGAATGGAAGAAACAATGTTGGGTCGATAAATTAATTAGTAATTAAATTGGTACAAAGTGGGCGTGTTGGTGACAAGTTTTGGTCTTTTTAGCTTTTTGGGGGAAGGGGGAGTGGGGGTGGGTTAGGGGGGTGGGGGCAATTGTCATAAAAATATTTAGGTTTGACAGTAGAGAGATCAAGAATAGAGACCTCAGGAATAAGCTATGTTTTTGTTTTGTTGAATGTTAAAATTACTTTTGGATGTGTTTGAGATTTAAAAAAATTGTTATTTTAGGTCAGCCTAACTCTTACTCAAACCATCAGGAAACTAGAGTCAATAGCTGAATAGAAGCCTTGTGAGTTGGTTTACTTGCTATATATGCGAAAGAGTGAATGGGGTTTTGTGTAGGCCTATATCGCATATAATCATTTTTTTGGTTTAACATATACATATGCAATACAAAGTTTCATTACAAAGTTATGATCTACTATTTGTCACATAGCAAATTAACCATCTGCCAAAAATTTGATGGAAGAAGCACCTAGGATTGTTGCTGGACCACAAATGCTTTTTTTTTTTGTAGAACTTGGTACTAAATTCTCTTCATACACGATCATCTCTGGGACTCCTGCTAAAATAGTTGCGGGCTGAATTTTGTTGTTTTTTAATTAAAAGGTCAGTCAGTCATAATAGAAGATTATTTTACCAGTTGTGAAAAATGGCATTTTTTGCTTCCAAAATTTGTGTAACTGTTTTGATTTTCGGCTTAAAATAACATGAAATGAAGTTTGTGTTATACCTGAACAGTTCAGCTGTAATTAATGTCTATTGTGAAATCTTTTTGATTTTTCGATTCCCATCTGGTTCTTGTTTCCTATGGGTAGATATACTTGGTGTTTTGTGTCATAGCTAGGTACAGTAACACATACCCAATCATGTACAGTATCACATTGAAACATTCTGTACAGGGTATACTAGGAGCATTATCGATCTTATTGATGTAGCTATGGGGAGGGGGTAGGGGAGGATTAGGGCTATGGGGGTGGGGGTAGGGGAAGGTGACAGCTGTGGGGGTAAAGGGAGGATGAGGGTAGGTGTTCCATATCTTTTTCATGCCTCTAGATGTAGATAACATACAACTTATGTACTGATGGAAATAATTTCATATCAACATTATGAATTACATTCCTGTTGATTAGCCAAATTTGACAGACGGATCTCTGATATGAAGCCATGTTTAAACCTGTTTCTAAATGCAGTCACTGACGACAGTAGGCTGTAGTTGTTAAAGACATTTTTGTCAGTTTACAATACACACTGTACATGGTAATATAATGGCATCATTAAACCTGCTGAAAATAAAAATAAATTTCACATGTCATGGAATCCTTTCAAACTTTGTGTCACATGGTATTTGGTATGAAATCTCAGCCAACAACAGTTAGTGAGCTTCTTATAGCCTGTGACTATGATAAGCACCTCTAGCATATAAATGGCATGCCACAAGATATAGACATATAACATTGTAGGTACAGCATATGTTTCATGTCGTAGTAACGTCATACTTCGACATAGAACCCGATGATTCAGATTATTATTGTCACATGACTTAAATGGTCTGAGGTCATTGGTTAGTATCTTGTTTCCAAATTGCAGAATGTATTTACACTTTCAATTTGTTTAATATTTCTTTAAACTTGAAATATTTCCATACAGTAACTCATTAACCCCTCCCCCCTCCCCTCCCCCACTCCCCCTGTGATTCTTCTCCTCTGTTATTAATACAAACTTTTGACATTAAATTAATTCTCTGATTATAAGGATTTTTGCTCCTTCTGAAGGTTACATGCCAAAGACATTCACCAATTGCGAGGAATTTGATGCATCGAGAGACTTCAGCTATCTGGACAGTCGTAAATGAATTTTGTTAGCTAATGCAATCAATTTTTATGAAAATTACAAGGAATGATTCCCAGCTGATGTCAACCCTTGATACCCTGAAGTGGAGATTAAGAAATCTGGCTGTGGTTGAGATCATTAGTCGCTCCATTAACTTCTCAAGGATCATTAAGAAGGAACTATTTCATTGACCACTGAGGACAGGTTTGGTCGTAATGGATTTGCCATACAAAAGCCCATCAGGTCGTGGTGAAAACTCACGGGATAGTCTAAAAGAAACAAAACATCTATAGATTAAAATCATATCAGTTTATCATTCTCACATTTTCTTTGTTAGACTTGCTTTTTTAATTAGTCCGGAAGAGAAAGCGCTCAGCAAAGCCATTTATAACTGGTGCCAGTTGAATGCACGCCACATACTGCTTATAGACCCATCTCCCATCAACTGGACGAAATGCGATAAGATAATAATTTTTAACACAACATCTACCTTGGTTTTATTCATCATGAGGATAATTCTCCTACTTTGACAATTATCCTAGACTGAAAGATTTGCATCTATAACTAAGGTCTGTTGCATTGTGGGTAGGGGTTAACGTAAGTTTAGACAATTGGTGCTTTTCCGTTACTTTTCGTAACAAGGAACACAGACCTTGGGAAAGAAAGACAGAAGGAAGGAAACTTTGAAGATCCCTTTCTTTGAATATAAAGGAAACCTTTGGACCCACTTACAGTAGTCCCATAATATATTTTGATATTTCTGATAGTTTCAAAGTCAAAATTCTTCTGTTTTGAGCTCAGTTTGATATAAAACATGTTTTCGATGTAGATAAAAAATATCAGGACTACTTTCCAATCAATACACAATGAAAATTATTTTTATAAGTGTTCCTTCAATTAAGAAGTCTTTTCGTCGGTCTGTGTATACACTTTTTCTAGAAGAGTTGATATTGAGTTGATATATATATATATATATATATATATATCCAAAGTTATGATATGAACGAAGGGTTGTCCATGCGTTAAGACGACTTTTCATTAATATTGAACGAAATGAAAACAGTTTCAGATTGAGACATATGTGGTAATCTACCTTTGTCTCACCTGGTAGTTTAATCACAAGGGACAACTCTCTCTCTCCCTCTAATTTTTTTTTGGAGAATGTCATGTCACTGCTGGTCTACTGTAGCAACCATCTATACCTCCTTATAAAACCAAAGAAAATGTATCTCTCCTTGCTCATTGGAATGAGACTGAGAAAACATTCCGATAAAGCCATTAACCTACAAGTTTTCTGGTCTGTTCTTCAAATCAGACCGTCTGGGTGTGTCATTGGCACAGTTTTTTAAATGAAGAAGTTGTTGCCCAGTCGATATTAATATTTGAAGCAATATCACATTTATTTTTCTTGTAACCAACAGATCAGGGGCATAACTTTAAGTATTCAAATTTTTGCAAAGCGATTTCTAGGTGAATTTGATTTGTTATATAGTACGCTGAAAAATATATTCTAGATTATTTGTACTGCTAAATATCTTTGCCTTAGTGTAAACGGTTTCAGGGAATATAATGTAGTGTTCATATTTTGTGTAGTAGTTTGTGAGGCTTTGAAATTTTTTCTCTCGTAAACTTGTACGATTCATTTTCTCCCCAAAAGCTGTTATATATCGTTCAAGTTGTGTGCAAAATTTGAACCATTTTGCATAGCAAGTTTGCAATGCCATACTGGATAAATAATTCACTGGGTCTGTGAATTTTGTTTTTCCTGTAACCATGGAGATAGTCAAGTGGCATACATCTATGCATTTGTGTAGCAGTCTGGATTTTAGTTTGTTGTATCATATTATATTAAATTTATTATTATTTATTATTTTTAACTTGGGGTAGGTGTAAGCATTCTTTCCATGCAGTAAGGAAAATAGGGGGGGGGGAGAAGGACAAAGTCAGTAGTCATAGAAACAGATGATGCTTTAGTACACAATGATTTGCCTGAGTTATCATATTTCACATCCCCCATATCTTTGTTTTTTTTTCATCTCATCTCATCTCATATCATTTTCTCTGGTTTTTTAAATGGATTTTATTTAATTTCAATGGTCCTCTTGTTCCTCTTATTTCTGTTCTTGTTCTCTTTTATCTGTTGCTTCTTCTGCATCACTCCCTCCCCCACCCTAGTCTCCTCTTCCACAGTATGGAACCATATTAGTACCGATAGGCTCTGGCGCAGTACAATACAAATACTGTAGGTACGAACAAAATACATATCATATTAACTGAGTCCACCCTATCTTACCCCTGATTGTTTTTGTTGTTGCTTTTACAGGGTCGCATCATGTCACCTTAACGAAGACTCGTTCATCAGCTTACTGCCTCATCTCTCATCACCTTGCCATCTACCATATCTCGGAAGAGGAGATTCTATCCATAGTCTTTGGGAATCAAAGCAGAGTTTGAAGGAACCAAGTCCGGCGAAAAAGAGACTGTTATGTAATGTCTTAATTTCGAATGAATCTCTGATAATTTCATAATTTATTTCACACTAATGGGAACTAAGATGTAAGTATATCTTGTTACTCGCTGCAGTACTATTATTACAAAAGAGTGTTAAGGTCCCAACAGCTCAGAAACCTTAGTAACCTTAATGCCTTGGTTTTCGACTTTTCCTCCATCTAGGAAACCCCTAGGGACAAGGAAGTAATGTTCTTAGATCCCCTAACACAGGGAATATCACCAATCACTTCAGCCCTAAACATGGTTGGAGTTGAGGTCACCAAGGTTGGTGCTGAGGTCATCATGGTTTGGGGTGGAGGTCACCAAGGTTGGGGCTGAGGTCATCAAGGTTTGGGGTGAGGTCGCCAAGGTTGGGGCTAAGTTCACCATGGTTTGGGGCTGAGTTCACCATAGTTTGGGGGTGAGGTCATCACTATGGTTGTGGCTGAGGTCAAGAAAATTTTATTTTCCAGAGATCTCATTCTGACTAACATGAATTCATGACAATGTCTTTAAGTCAGTAAAATGTTAAATGCTTTTACAAACCCTAATTCCTGAGTGGATCTTAGGAGTAACATACCCTACCCCCTCCTTCCACTCCCCGTGATGGGTTGAGAAAGATGGCCTTGACACACCTAATCTTTTTATTTTGTGGGGGGGGGGGGGGTTAATTGTACCATTTTCAGTTAAACAGGAAAAAAATCC
>JAIPMN010005969.1:0-29185 GCA_020650975.1 Apostichopus californicus
TATATGATGTGGTTTGTCAGTATACTGTCCTTGAAACATGAAACTAACACTGCAGAAATTTCTTCCCTACAAAATAGATGTTTCTTTGGTTGTCTGCCTAACAATGAAGGAAACCATCCGATAATGAAAATGAAAATGGTCTGGAATGGTCACAAGATGTCATATCAGCCAATCAGACGTAAGAATGAAATGAAAGACGAAGGGCTTGCAAATTTGTGATTGTTGTCTAGTACAATACGAATTTCTCTGCGCGTTAATAAAGAATCATACCATGCCTGGACGTCCATCATGAAGCGCAACTTCTTATTCCAAAATGTCTTCCTCTCTTACTTATTGATAATAATTTCTTTGACAAGCATTTTGCGTGTAACGGGTAAGTTAATTTATCTATGATATGGCTGCTTGTTTCCTTTTTCATGTTTAAATTTAGTGCTAAACGCCGTTTGAAATAAACACAGAAGGACAAAAAAAAAAAAAACAGCTTTAAAAACTCGTTTGCTTCTAAGCTTTTCCTGAAATATAAAACGTGAATATAACCTCTGCGACATATTTCATTCCTGTATTGTATTATATTATATTATTGTATTGTATTAAAGAGTTCATAAAGTTTTTCTATAAACTGTACTTTTTATTTTAGCGAAGTGTCAACGTTTTATAATAGATCATATTAATTAAACTTATTATATTTGGTTTCATAATTACAAGTACAATTTATGAAAATCACGATCTTTTCTTTCAATGAACCTAATAAGATGTAAACTTGATGTATCGTATGTATATCTGTATTGGGATACTGATAGATTGAATTTAGACATAGTCTTAAATGATGGCTAGGCATACTGAGCCCATACTGCTTACGTTGACAGGTTTTATTTCATATGGTTATACAGATGATAAGTTCTGAGTGTTCGTAAAAAAATGTCAATTTTAGACGTCAAAGATACACTCAGCCCATAGATTAGGTCTATAATTATTCCTAAGCGAAAGATTTTGCTAATAGCTACTTTTCATTTTTGTTTTGGTGTAGTCGAAAAGTTTGGAACTCCCCACATCCCCTGGATCCATACTTGTTGATTTATATCTCATGGTAGACCTGCCACTCTAGCTTGAAGCATGACTTCAGACAGCTGATGAAATAAGAACTTAGAAGGGTTAAAAGTAAAGGGGACTCATGATGCTATCTAAGCATGCTTTTTCATTGTCTTGGTTTTCAAATTCGTCTTTCCCCCATTTCCAACTGATTTCCACAGAGATTACAGTATCTACTGTCAATTTTAAATTTTTTTACCACAGCAAAAACTGGATCGTGCTGATAAATATGATATAAATCGGTAGCATGTGCTATTAGGATTACAGTAAGAACTGAGAATATCTGTAATACCAACAAATGCATCAAGCTGGATTTGTTGGGATTGCACGTATCCTCAGTTCTTACTGTAACCGTAATAGCACATGCTACCGATTTATAGCACAATCAATCCAGTTTTTACTCTAGTGCAAATATTTAAGACATAAAGTAGTAACTGTGTTCTCTGTGTGTATCGGGTGTCGTTTCTTTCTTTTTCACTCCAGCAGTATCGGGAGATCTTAGTGCTTCTCTTGGCGCTACCATCCAGATGCGTTGCACTTGGCATGATACTCATAAACCATTGACGATAATATGGTGGCATGATGCTACAGTCATATTTAGACAATCCCTCACTCACCTACAAGAAGAGACAGACAGATATCTAGCGACACTGCACGAGAACTCGTCCGTTGCCTTTCTTTACATTCATGGTGTTAAGTCTGAGGATAAAGGAGGGTATTCTTGTCATCCCTTGAATTCAGAGGCGAAAAAACACATCTGCAATGTTCTGGTGATAGGTAGGCCTACGTTGTATGATTCTTGTATATTAAAACTTCAATAGCTGATCTCAATAATAGATAAGCGTATATCAAGCGCTTGAATGGAATTCATGTTGTCAAACATTTTAAATGTCAGATGTCTGCATATTGATATTTTATGGCTCCAGTTAGGATTTCCGGGTAACGGAATAGTTACAGTATTTAGTTCATTGTAATATCGAATTTCGTCCACAGAATCTCCCCGCGGGAATCCTGATATGAGCAGTACAGACGAGTTTGCTACACAGGATGAGTTTGAGCTAAATAGTACATCTAGCACACATGTACTTATCAATCAAACGGAGGACTGCGCTGTAGTTGCAAATGTCAATGTATCTTTTTTCACCCAATCTTCATATTTACCAGGTTAGTATTGATTATCATATATAATGATACTCCAGTTGTAAAGATTCATGGAATTAAAATCATTGCGTTTCGAGGGGACTTCATTTAATATGTTTTTCAATCTCAAAGAACATATTCAAGTTTTACCCACAGTCAAAAGCATTTATATCCTAAATTAGAAACACCAATGTGAAAGTCATTTCGAATGTAGCACTTCAAACAGTTATTTTCATCGAAAAACTGAAGTACATACCTGTGAAAGAAATGTTAATTTTATACAGAATGATACTTAACTTGAGCTATCTGAAGCACCAATTAACTCTTACTGAGATGTAAGAAACTGTCAAGTGTATACATTTTGTATGACTTTAGATTGTTGGACGATAAGTTCATAAGTTCATTCGACGAGTAGAATTCTACGAGTAGTATTCTACGAGTTTATACTATTTAAGGCATTTGATTAAGAGAATTGCAATAGCTCCTGGAGCAGATTTTCATTTCTGGTGCTGTTTTTATTGCAGTGACAACGATGCAACTAACTCCGAAAATGGTCACAGGTAGTCTCGGTACACATGGATCAACCTTCACACTAAGCCCGAACTCAACCAGTGTACCTTGGATCTTTATCGTGATCATTCTGTCTATTCTCGCAATCGTGGTTGTTGCTATAATTATAGCAGTCGCAAGAAAAATACGTAAGTTTCCAAACAATCTTTAGGGATGGAAAACTGATCGTATCTTCTTATATCTCTTGAATAAGAGGCTATAATCTCAAGATTTGCAACGTGAACCGCGAGATAGCAGCAAATTAGATTTGTTAACACTCCATACAAAACATTGGGCGACAATGCGAACTCCATTGACACCAAGGTTTATTTCATCTGTAGTGATATAGTTATGCAAGTCCTCATTTACGTAATGATAGTTAATATTCCATGGTGATTTAAGGACTTTTATATAATGAAGTGTATTAGACCACTTAAAAACTGAAGCATAACATTTCCTATGAATATTTTTGAGTGTTATTTGTGTATTATTTAAGGTTTCGTCTAAGAGTTATGGGTTCCTTCACAACCTAATATAAGGCTTTTACATATCTGCATGTTCATTGCATGAAAGGTTTTGAAAAGGAAAATATGTAGAAACACTCAATTTATCGGTCTGGTGTCCTTTACATCACACATTTCGTTTTCATTAGTCCTATGTGGATTAAAGTTAATTTAAAGATGAAGCCGTATGAATTAATGCTATGTAAGCTTTATCGAATCTCGATAATATTATGACAGGAATTTCAATATAGAGAAAACAATACACCTATGCTGTAAAATGTCACATGATCCAACTAGTTGGTGTTCATATCCTCAACACAAATGTTTTGAAAACCATATGGTATCAATTTAGTAGTATTGGGAAATTAGCTATTAAACTTAGTAACAATTTCAATCTATCATTTCATCTTAACAGTGCTTTGAGATTATAAAATCTTTACAAAGAAAGGTCTCTTTCATGATGATAGATAGGAATTAGGGGTTGATTTTCTGTTATTTGTTGTGTGGACTTATGAATTATAGTTTATTACCAAAACGGAAAATCGCACTGACTGTTGTTTTACATAATGATTCATCATTTCATTTATTTTATTTCAACTGAGCAAATTCAGCATGTTATATACAATGAACGAGATATCCCGCATAGTGTGCACATTTCTACAAACGTCCTTGCTGTATACTCTTCAAACTTACTTACGTTCTTACGATTATTTGGGAAATGTTTACTTGATATAGTAATAAACATATATCAGAAAATACTGGTCAAAAGTAACAAGAGATGTTTATCTTTATTTGTGTTATAGTAGTTATCCATCCCAAATTAGCATAATCATCACTATGTAAACGCCCACATTGCAAGAATGACTGCTTCCCACCATAAACATTGGTCATATAGTTCAGACAATCAAAGCAAAGTGAGTCATACTAATTCTGTAGAAGAAACAACGCGGGAATATCATCAGATTATTTTTCAATGGTAAATTATTCACAAATTAGACCCTTTTCAGTTATATTTGAAAACAGGTGTATAGAATTAAGTATTAATATAATAGAATGTCCTAGGATTACCGCCTTATCTAATTTATGCTACACTTCTTCCAAACTGCAATCACAGCACACATCTGTGCTTATGCGAAATTAAGTTATAAATTGTGGGGGAGAGTGAAAAATGAACACATCAGTTTCGTGAAAGAAAGAAATATGAAATATGTTCATTTTAAGACATGTGAAACTGAAAACAATTGAGCAGAAGAGAAATCCTTAGTTTAAATTGCTTTCGTAGACCTATTGACGTTGCTAAGCATTACAATAAGTAATAACTTTATCTTTCACTTTTCCTTTGACAGGCTCT
Source organism: Apostichopus californicus (assembly GCA_020650975.1). Taxonomy (NCBI): domain Eukaryota; kingdom Metazoa; phylum Echinodermata; class Holothuroidea; order Aspidochirotida; family Stichopodidae; genus Apostichopus; species Apostichopus californicus. Next base: position 4,633 of record JAIPMN010005969.1, read on the forward strand.
CCTGCGCAGTCACAGTCCTCAAATTTAATCACAATGTCGTAAGAATAAACAGTTTTAATTCCATTCATGTCCAGTTATTCACAGTAAGTTAAATCACACAATAGTATGAATAGACGCGACAAATAAAAATTATTAATAACTTACAAAGGCTATTGGTACTTGATGCCTCTAACTTGTCGGTACAATATCAAAACTGATGTTGGTGCGTTTCATGGAAACACGTTAAATGACATACATATCGAGGCATGAACCTTTATAGACGGGCTATATAGGTGGATACAAAATGTATGAATACGGTTTTGGTTGTGAGTTCGTTGAATGCGACTCCCATGTACGAATGTGTGTTTATGAGTGTTGATTGGGTGGGTGTCTTCCCCGAAAACTGAAAAAAAGCTAGAGAATAAATGGTGTATTCTAATGCAGATTAGACTATAATACAGGACTTAAATAATGTCTAAACTCACGTTTTGCTAATAAATAATTTTGGATTCAGAAATAAAATCTTCCGAGCTTTTGCGCACGGAACTAATATCCTCTGCAAATTGCATCTTCGCGTCCGACTAAAACGCTGATGGAACTCATTGCAATTTATATAAAAGAAAAAGTTTCTTTGGAAATCAAACAAATACAAACACTTCATTCTGGCACTCTTAGGAATACATGGCTCTGCTGATCATTTAGACTAATGCACTTACATATACCTATTTTCTTTTGTAAGAAACCGTTCGTTGCCCTCTGTCCCGGTAAAACTCATTCGTTCATCAACTTCGCGTTACTCTGGTGACCAAGGTAATGGCATTTTAAGAAGTTTAAGAAGTTTTGTATAACTTGACTCCCTTTTACTGAGAACCATATCAGAACAAACTACATTTTGTTATTTTACTATGTGCAGTACCGTAACGGCTAAATTGGTTTTAATAAAGCATTTCTCTCAAAATACTTCAGCTTTGATTAAAATCCTATATCAATATCCAAATTGAGAATCATCATCAGTGTTTCAAGCATTGTTAAACTAGATTAGTCGCACAGATCTTGATAATTATGTCATGGTCATTTATAATACTTTAAATAAAGAGAAAGAGGAGATACGTCATGTCTTTCCACGACTTATATAAACACACAGTTAAGAAAGCTTTGAAAATCCCCATTAGTTCAAGCAATAATTTCTACTTACTTAATTGGTTTCTACACAAACATATGTGAGGTTCCTAAATTCATATAGAGTTGTTTGTATCTTGCAGGTATTTACAATGCTATCCGAGAAAATGTCAAAAAGAATCACAAGACAACTATATTGGAGATACCGCTTGAAGACATAACCTTTGATGTGCAAATCAGGAAAGGAGAAAAAGTCCAGTCTTGGCGAGGAACCTTCACTCACCCTAAGCATGGAGTAGTCACTGCAATGATCTCGTCAGCAAGTGGTAGCCTATACATTTCAAATATTATGTGTGTTTTGTGTTGATTCTGCTAGGCTAACCTATCGACTATATCATAGTTTCCAATGTCCGACATACAATGAAATTGTTAACATACAACCATTACAAAGGTGGTATGTTTCAGTTTATTTCAACGGCCACATATTGCTTACCATAGGTCGTGTAACTGACTATGCAATCAAAGAGAAACACTGTTGTAAAGATGATTAATCAGTTCACTTTACAGTAAGGAAACACAATCTAGAACTTTAGCGATATTTAATAGTTATTGACATAAACATTTATATGGTTAATATAATTCTTATTTGTTAGTTATAACATCAATCTCACATTGGTTTATGTTAACTCACAATGGAATCGATATGCCGTCTCCTTCAGTTTTCTGATGAGTTACATTACATTGCCTACATTATATTGAGTTACATAGTATTTCTACCATAAATTGGTAAATTTTGAATAACTGTTATATGCTCCTTTGAGCTAATTGAACCTTCTAAGACAGAAGGAGGTTGCCCTTAGCAACAATTTAAGTTTATCCAATCTCAATATTCCAGATACTAACGAGCTTCGTCTTTACACCGAGTGGTTCCGTTACGTCAGCAATATCGTTACGTTACCTGCAGAGAGCGAGAACATTGTGTTGATATACGGATTGTGTCTGGATATAGGTACGTCTAGAAGGAACGTTTATATTGGTTTAACGTGGTAAAAGATATTTTATGTATTCATAATAAATCTTTTTATACATTACATTTGGTAAGATGAGGGGTGCTGAGAACAGTGCTTTTCAATACGATTTCATTTCGCGTTTGGATTTATACCATCAAAGAGGAAGTAAAACAACGGGAACAAGTCAGCATAGCAGGAGAGTACATGAAGCTGTTGTTTGCTTGTGTTAAAATACACTCGTTTAGAAAATTGATTGAAGACGAGACACTTCAGTAAAAGCATGAGACCGAATCGGGGGGGGGGGGGGCTAACAGTCACTGTTACCTCGGAACAGAGTAAGAATAAAGTCTGTTACTCACTCAGTTCCAAGGAAATATTCAGTACTTCCATTATACCCTTACACCCTTAATTATCTCATCATAAGTTTGCTCCATCCATTATAAAGAGTTATAATTTCTTATGCATTACAATCTCTTGATATAATCAGTTGATATTATCCTGCACTATATTTGATAGTGTTCACGTGTATTATTATTATTATCCGATCTTACGTCATACAATCTTATACATCATTAAATTATCTACTCAATCATTTAACATTTGCTCCGTTATTCGTTCCCTCTATAAGTTGTCGATATATGGTGATACGATTGAAATAATTATGAAATAATTACGTCACATGGTAAGACTAATATGAATCAACAATTCAATGTTTTCATCTCCTTCTCTTACCTTGAAAGACAACATTTTTCTGGTCAAAGAATACTTGAGCAGTGGATCACTGTCTGATCATCTTAATGCTGATCGCTCAATGGACATTAAATATACCGACTTGATGAAGGAGTCTAGAAGGTCAAAGTTCATTTCATTTACGATGGATATCATTCGTGGCATGAACTTTCTTAATTCTAACGGGGTGCGTTCTTTCTTGAGTTTTTTTTGTCGTTAAAGTTTACAAACATAAATCTGGAATCAGTGTTGTGTGACTACAGCAAAATTGACCCATGGTATGAATAAACCCATAAATTATTCACACTTTTATGACGATAACACAGGACAGTACTAATTCCAAATATATTAATAAAACACATGGTTTATGTGATGCAATGTAAATATATGTTGATAGGTAAGTACGTATAACAACGTAGATACCTAACGGTAGATACCTAACTGTTTCTGTTATCTTACAAAAGTCACACCATTGCAGGTAACACATTTGTAATCTCTATTCACCTCTAACATATACATCTTAATCAAACATCTGCAAATCATTGTATTATTAAGATGCGAACTTACACTGTTGTTATATCTTTTTTGTCAACACTGTTGTTCTATTGCGTTTATGTTGAAGCTCATTTGGTTTTCTATTGATGTATGTCAAGTGGTTGCCACATGTGCTTCCTCTCAGTGATGTTAACATTACTATGGCACATCACATTAATAAATTATTTTAAGAATTGGAAACATGAAAAATGCTGACCTGTATTCTATTTTACAATCGTTTACATCTGATGCTATTTTAATGCTTTTTTTTTTAACTTACTTGTCCTTCGCCAACGTTTAAATCACCGTGCCATCATTCCACTTATCATCATTTTTTTTCAGTGGGCTCATCCGGGGCTCTGTTCTTCAAAAATATTAGTAAGTGCCGACCAGACGTGCAAGCTTTACGATTTTTGTTCAGTTGATGATGTGAAAACAAAAGTTTCGGCAATAATTAAAAAGGTTTGTACGTTTGAAGTTCATTACTTTATAAACTATAATGTTCAACAATTACAAAAAATAAAACCAAGAAACGTAACACCGTAAGTTGTTTATTTGCCGAGATAGTTATAGACAGATCGCTATGGTGTTGTGGTTTAAGTTTCTGACCCATTCAGGTATAGGTTTCGCATTTCACCCTTATTGTTTATTGAACATGATAACCAATGGAGGTTATCGCTAAAGGAGGATTTATATTTAGTACTAAATTTTTGATAAGCAAGAAATGATAACCTTTCTATATAAAATCAATTCTTATAACAGAGAGTGACGAAACTTGAGTGGATCGTGCCTCCGGAGACCTTGTGTTACAGAGAATACAACTACTATAGTGATGTATGGACAGTTGGTACAGTCATTTGGGAGATCTTCTCAATGGGTGAATATTTAGGATGATATTAAATAATAATAATAATTTATAATATTAGGAAATTGAATCAAAATATAGTTCATTTGTTTATAGACTAAACGTTAATGTTGTTTCAGTTCCTGTAGTTCACTTCCATCTAAGGTAGGCCTACATTTGCGAATGTCGTTATTTCAAATTTGTTCAACGGTGTATCAAGATCTTACATAAGAACACAAACTAGATTCTTAACATATAAACATAACCTTTTTGTTACAAATCATAACACAGGAATTCCGCCTGATGAGGTACAGCCTACTGTTGTTAACGCTTCTGCTGAGAAAGTCTCTTCCCGGGTGTCATTTATGGGGAACACGAAAGATTTGCCACCAAAGCCTGCGCAGTGCCCGTATGTAGTGTGAGTATGACATAATCGTCTTCGTGAAAGAGTTAACACTCGATCCTGAACAAGTTAATATGTGAACGTTGAATTTGTCAAAAGGGGTTGAAAGGATGGAGGGTGGGTCGGGTTGAGGGAACTTGTGGATCAGGACATACAATCGATAGGATAGATATTTCATTGAGAAATCATAAGTTTTCGGACATCTTTTAAGTTGATCTATACTGTTAAGATTGATTTAATTTGAATTTCAAATAGATATAAGGCGATCACCCTTTGTTGGTCTCGTGATCCTTTGACTCGTCCTTCCTTTCGAGATTTGACGGAATATCTGGAGAGCGCTGTATCAGTTCACCGTCTAACCACATGTGTTGAAAAGGTAAGCCTTAGGGTTAGTTAGCAAGCAAATACCATACATTTGTGGTCGAACAATGGTTCTTATTAAACACAGACAAACCAAAGAAACTGAATTAATAATAATTAAAGTTTATAATCATGTGAAGAACACACTTACATTTTGGTTTTCTTTCCTCATTATCTACAATTACATGTATACAAGGAAAATTTAAGTGAACGTTAACATACTCAACTTGGTGCAACAACTATGAACTGTGACAATACTATAGTTTTATCAAGACACGGCAAATAACAAAATGCTAAACAAATGTTAATTCCATCATTGTGGATATTGTCACCGTAAGTATGTCTAAATTTTCCAACATTCTTATGTGGATATTACCAGGCATATGTGGTACGATTCATCTTTCTTCAAAATGGAGGGTAAACGGTCCATGCATAGAGATATTCATGGAAAAAAAGTCGAGACTGGGGCCATCGGTGAATATCTTCGTGATTACAACATACTAACAATTTAGATTAATCTAGAATAACAGAAGCATTTATTCATTTGTTATATTTCATTGGGCCGAAGTCGATGTTATCAATCTTGATACTTGTAACAAAATATCACGTCTAATTGATGCATTGGCCTACATTGATTTAATTTGTTTCTATACGTTAGTAACCCGGTTTAATAATTTTCTACAGAAAACAGAAGAAAAATACCTATCTCCAGACGATCCGGTGCTTATAGACTGTTTGAGGAAAACCGATACAAAGTCTTCTGACGACTGTGCCTTCACAACCATGACAACTGTTTAAAGTACACAGCGAAAACGCAAAAGACTTCTTTTTTAACAAAACTGTAAACTTTTCTGATAAATTAGTTCACTAAATATGTAATTTACAATGACTGACCACCATCTGAAGTTAAATGTGCGTGTTTGATGTCTAATAATGGAGCCATCAGTAATTATTGAAATACATGTAGATACATGCATTCCGATGCAGAGGATTGTGTACGCTTTGAAAGTGATGTAAGTGATAAAATAGCGCCGCCTTGATCAATCTATGAACGCCCCAAGGATATAATATCGCAGGAGTGAGAACCGATACTTGAACAACACTTGACTAATTGCACAGAGTTCATGAGTTGATGGTCTAAACCGTTACTTTCAATCCACTATGAAGTCTTCAAATTGAAGTCAGACAGTAGTGGTATTTTTATTTCGAATAATTACTTTTTCTTAGCTTATACATAAAAATATCACATTGTTTTTTGTTTGCTTTGTCTGTTTCATCTCTTCTATCAAAATGCACATGTATGATATCGTCTTAATCAGAATTGGATTCTTTATTCACTTGCAGCAGTCAACAGGCGCTTAGTAATTTGCAGAACACACTTTTAAATATTGTTAGTCTTTGCTATCTCTAAGGATAACTAAAAATTGAAAATTTGTGTAAAGAGACTGAGTATTCTCACCCTTGAGCTGAAAATCTCCTAATATCAGGACCTTGATTACAATATGTGATCATTGATTTCATGAAAAAGTTTTACCTACAAAGTATTACTTTTATGGCAAAAATGTTATTCCATTTCTATGAATAACTGAATTACGACATCATTCACTCTGCGGTTGCCAAAAACATTTACAAATTGCAGCAAATTTGAAAAACCAAACCAACGTCATACAAAATGCTACGAGGATGGGAATTTGATGAGAAGAATTAAGAAAATGGCAGCAAATGTAAACAGTTACCTTTAACAGTTTATCAAAAGCTTCAATCCTTGCTCTTGCATTTTATTTCTATTATATGAAAGTATTATAAATAAAGCTAAAGTTTGTTTTCTTGATGATCACAGTTTTAACTTTAACGAAATAAATTCTAGAATTTTAAATATTACAAACGAGTACCTGGTTATCAGTCTATGATGAAACACTGATAAGTCTGTCGTGCAAATTGATTGCAGCACACAAACGTTAGTTGAGTTCATCCATACAGGAGTCGTATCGTATTTGTATAACAAGCGAGGCTTGCGTCAACCGTTTTTGTTACCCAAAAGAAGAAATTCATTACTTTGCGCATCAATCTTTGTGGTACACTGTTGACGAGACTAAACATGTAAGTGTATTCGTCCATCCATTTCTACAACAATAGTTTGTGTCTTCAGTTTTTTTTTCTCTCTCTATAGGGTCCTTGATGGGGACTTAAGTGTCCCTCCTGATCCTTTTTTTCTACTAAACTAAACTAACAGACGAAGTTTGCGTCAACACATTAGTGTGTGACTTAATCTATCGAATTACAAACAAAACCAAGTGTGTCAACCTATTAGTATGTGCGTTAACCTTTTTGTGTTACGATGAAATACGTCAACCCGTGAGCAACCTGTTTGCGTCAACCTGTTTGTGTACCACTGAATGCAGTTTTCAACCCATTAGTGTGTTCGTCCATCCACTCCTACAACAGACGAGGCTATCATCAATTCATTAGTGTGTGCGTTAACCGTTTTTGGTACATGGAGGAATAAACATAAACCAATTAATGTGTGCATTAACCAGTGTTTTGTTACACTGATGAAAAACTTAAACCCATTAGTGTGTGCGTAAATTCGTTTGCACTACAGACAATTTTTGCGCAAACCTTTCTGTGAAAAAAATGTAAAGTTGGGCCTCCGATTAGAGAGTGCGTCATTTTGCTTAATCAACTAAAAGGGCAGGCTCTCATCAACCCATTAGAATGTGCTTTAACCCATTTATGTTACACTACAAATAGGTATATTAACCCATTAGTATGTGAGTCCATCAGTTAGTATTGTAACCGAACTTGCGTAGTATTTTAACTTATGATATCCGTTACGCTATTTTAACTGAGTTAAGCTTGTAATAATGTTGCAAATCTTTGCCGGGAAATCCCCGTTATCCTCCTAAGTTGTTCACTATGACGTAAGCAATCGTGCACCTGGCCTTTGTTCGAAGGGTTGAGCTTTCCGGTCTCCGGAAGACTGGTGACCGCAACTCAGAGGCGGTATTCTTTGAAGCAGTTAATTCTCGCGCGCGTAAAGTTAGATGTTCAAGCCAGTACAAAAGATGTTGATGGTAACGTGCAGCTGTGTGACATTCCTTGACACAGTTTCATACAAGACGAGATACAAGTCTACGTAGGTACGTTATCTTATCATTTCTAAGACCACTGCATGCATGTCTAACTGTCCTTAAGCACTGGCGGATCCAGGGCCTTTGTTTGGGAGGGGCCAAAGTGGCGTTAGAGTGATATGGGGGAGGGGGTTCCCCCTCCCCTTTGGAAAATTTTCTATTGCTGAATGCCCTCAGATGCAATTTGGTGCGACAAAAGTGTACAATGGTGATGTTAATTTACTTCTAAAAAAAATGTTTCCCAGGTGTAATTTTCTAAAATATTTATAAAACAAAGTTGGGATCATCTTTCTCAAGAAATTTTATTTTTCATAGGTTATAAATTTCTTACAACCAGCCTGTAACTGCAAAATGGTGATAAACTGTAAATCCTCATGCTCATACATTTGATTTTAAACCAGAAAACGAAAAGGTTTAGACTAGTCTACCACTGCTATTCCTCTCGATTTTTTTAATTTCCAATCATATGATTTAGCGGATGTTCGGAAACACTTTTTGGCTCACCTTTTGGGGATGGCATGGCCCCGTTGCCCCCCCCCCCCCTTGGATCCGCCAGTGTCCTTAAGTATCGTAATTGCTCAGAACATTATTTAAAATTTAACCGAACTTGCGTATTATTTGAACTTTTGAAAGCTATTCGTTACGCTATATTTATTGTTTAAGATTGTAATAATGTTGCAATTCTTTGCCGGAAACTCCCCGTTATCCTCCTTAGTTGTTTACAATGACTTAAACAATCGTGCACCTGGCCTTTCGGTCTCCGAAAGAGGCAACTCAGAGGCGGTGTTCTTTGAAGTAGTAAATTGTCGCGCGCGTAAACTTAAGCCAGTGTTCAGGCTAGTATAAAAGGAGCTGATGGGAATGTGCAGCGTGACACTCTTTGGCAAAATCTCATGAAAGACGAAATATACAAGTTTACGTTTTGCTATCAACCAAGTCGGTATGTTTCTAATACCACGGCAACGTGTCCAACTGTTCGTAGATATTGTAAGTGCTCAGAATATTATGTAATACATTTGTGAGTTTTATGAATTGTTGGCAAACTGCCCTATTGAACTTAGGGAACGTGCGTTATTCACCGATTGTTATTATTTACGTTATTTAGTAGCGCTCTGAACTGCGTGACACTGTATGTACTTTAGTAAGGATCAGTGTTCTGCTGTGAATGGATAAATTTCAGTTAGTCCGTAATTAGTCACTTAGTGAATTAGCCTAGGTCAGCTATCACATAGATACACTGCAGCCATTTAGTCCACCGATTGTTTCTTAGTCTATTAACATCGGTTAACGTTGATATCGTAAAGATAACTCTGTTGCCTTGGATCTGATACCATATTTCTACGCTGGGTGTAGCGCCGAGTTGGGCGCTGCGTTTTACGTTGTGTGTAGAGTTCCACGTTGGGCGCTGCGTTTAGTGCGGCGTGTTGTACGCTGCGTATAGACTCCGCGTTGGGGTATTGCGTAATAGCGTTAACACTTGACGCTCTGTGTAATGCAAGGATAACTGTAAGAGCGGTACATTGGAAGCACAATATTTCATGACCCTTGTATGCTAAAGGAGGTGTGACTATACGGTACCACTGTGCCACGGGATCTTGAATATCTTCTCCATTGCCATCTTTTTGTCGAGACTCTCTTTCGTCAACACCAGCTGTAAAGATTGCCGCAACTGACAGGGAAGTGAAGTTACAGTGTAATATTCAAGAATGAAGAATTGAACAATTATTATGTGCAAAATTATATTTGGTCAAAAGATAAGGCTTGCGTTAACCTATTTCTGTATCACTAAAGAACATTATCGCGCCATTTATGTGTGCGTCCATCTATTTTTAAAGCAGACGAGGCTTGCATAAACTCATTAATGTGTGGGTCCACCCATTAGTGTGAGCGTTAACCATTTTCTGTTAAGATGATGAAGTACGTCAACCAATTAGCATGTGCGTCAACCTTTTTTTGTATCACTGAAAGGAATTTTCCACCCATTAATGTGTGTTTGTCCATCTACTTGTACAACAGACGAGGCTGGTGCAAACCCCAAAACGCACTGGTTTGGGTATTTACAAACGACGATACTTACCTGTCTCCTTCAACACTAACGCACACTTCCTAGTCTACCTAGACGCCACTGGTATATATTTTAGCACAGCGCCCGGTGACCTCTCCCACAGATCATCACTCACTCTCTTTTCCTTCCGGATTTACCCAATACCGATGCGGCCAAAAAACCGCAGCAGGGAAGCATGAGTCGGGTAGGAGACCCAACCCGAAAGGGAGTGCTAAAATCTACGCCGAAGTGCATGTAGCCTGCCCAAGGGATGAACGGCAATGTAAATCGAATTGAAAAATACGAGGCACAAGGCACTCACCTGGTGAAGGTTTGGTTGGGAGCGTAGATGACGTGGTTCTTTCGGTGTCCGAACTGGATGGATATGTCTTGGTGGATATGTCCGGATGAGTATGTCCGGATGGATAAGTCCGGATGAATATGTCTGGGCGAACGTGTCCGGAAGGAAGTTTCCGGTATATCCGGGCCTATCCGGCTGTGAGGATAAATACTATTGCTGATCTATGAGAGGATTAGATGAGTGGATCATTCCCATAATCGAACAGTATCAATTGAACAGTATATTGACTTGTTGTTGGCGTTGTGTAGGGTTCGCGAGTTCCGTACGTGGCGATGGGAGGCGGGTGAGACAGATAAGTATCGTCGTTCGTAAGTACCCAAACCAGTGAGTTTTGGTGTATTTACTTCATTCATCTCTTACCTGTCTCCTACAACAATAACGCACAGAGTGGAACTGGTGGGAGGCCCAACGGGCATGACCTGCCCGTAAGAAAGCCAAACACCGCGCGATTCTAGACGTCCTCAGGGTGCCAAGAGCAGAAGGTCCCACGTCGCAGCACAAAGCGATCGGGACTTCGGCCACCCCCCCCCCTGTCTGTTGACGTAGGCCACTACCGTCGTATTGTCGCGGTGACGGCATGGCCCCGTAGGTGACACTCGAAGTGGCGGAGGGCTCTGGGTAGTACCTCCATCTCAAGCGCGTTGATATGGACCTGTCGCCAGGCCGGCTCCCACTGCCCTGAAATCGTTTGGTCGCCCAAACACGCTCCCCAGCCCTGCAAGGAAGCGTATGAGGAGATAGAGATTAGGGAGTTTTGTTCTCGGAAGGGGCGTCCCTGGACCCAGTTCTCCTTTGTGAGCCACCAAGAGAGGAGGGCCGTGTCGAATCCGTTCTGGGGAACTCGCGTGTTGAGTATGTCCTGCTCTGGATCGTAGTGATCGAGCAGGTGCAATTGGAGGGGTCGTATTCTGAGGCGGCAGAATGGTGTTACGTCCACAAGGCTGGCCATGAGGCCGAGGGCTCTCATTCAACGCCTGGCCGGGGAGGTCCGCCTGCTGAGGATGCGACGGACCGTTTGTTGGGTGTTGGTGACCCGCTCTGAGGACGGTCTCACCCAACCGGTGTGGAAGTCTAGAATCGCGCCCAGGAACTAAATCGTTTGGTCGGGATGAGCTGTGATTTCTCCCTGTTGATAACCTAACCGAGTTGTTCGATGCGATCGTATGTGATTGAATAGTGCCTCTCGGTGCGACCTCCCCGTGACGAGCCAGTCGTCGAGGTATGCAAATAGGGTCACTCCGCTTTGGCGTGGGTCTGCGACCACCGCGCCCGCTACCATTGTGAAGACCCGCAATAAGGTCGAGAGGCCGAAGTGTAGCGACACGAACTTGTAGTTCCTTCCTTTGTAGGAGAATGCTAGGACTCATGCGTCTTTGAAGTCGACGGATGACGCGCACATGCCCATCGTGAGGTTCGGGATGACTATCGCGAGAGTCTTTATGCAAAACCGAGTCGACCGGAAGAAGCCCTTGATCAACGGCTTTAGGTTTAGTATAGGTCGCTATGACCCGTCCTTTTTTTGCCGTTTGGAAGAAGGTCGAACGGAAGAGTGGTCCCTCCCCTTCCGTCGCCTCCACTATTGCCCTCTTTGTCAGTGACGCATGGAGCTCGTTTTCTAGGGCATATCTCTGGCCCAGGTCGGTGGGTACTGGGGTGTCATTTTCGCCACCTCCCACGGAGGAATCCGAGAGAACTCGATGGGGTATCCTCTCGAGATCACCAACAGGACCCATGGACCCGGGTCCATCTCTTTCCAGGCGTTCTGGAATAACTGGACCCCCCTACCGCTTGGTACGCTGTAACCGTGGTAGGGTAGGCACCCTTGGTGGCTGGTCGTTCTGACGTGGTCGTGATCTCTCGTTTCGTGAGAGTCGGCTGTACCGATGTCCCCGGGGGGGGGGCGTCTTGGCGACCTGTCGGAACTTCCGCCCCTGTAATTCTTGGCGGCGTTGCTGCTGCTTCGTTTCCACAAGCGGGCCGTTGCGCCCTACCCCTTTGTGGTTTCGCTTGTTCTGGGCGTCGGTAAGGGTGCAATTTCGTATCGGCCTTGCGAGCCTCCGGGCGGGAGAAACCAGATTTTGCTAGCGTGTTGCGTCGGTCCAGTTCCTGTTGGACCGTATCGCTAAACTGGTCATTGAATAGGTCCTCTCCCAGAATAGCTGAGGTTCCCGCTGGGGAGTCCTCGAACCCCAATCGTTGTTTGAAGATGCCCGCGACCTTCGCGATGAGGTCGAGTGGTAGGGTAGTACCCCTCGGCTCCACCTCTTCTTCTGAGTCAGTTTCGGGAAACCGATCGCCCTCGAAGTCTTCGAGGCGGTCTCCGAGTTCTAAAAAAGCCTATGAGGCTTGAAGCTCCAATGCATCGTGGTCCGGTACTATCGAGGAGAGGTTCCTAGGGACCCGTGGAGGCACAGTGTCTAACTCCCATGTTGTCGGCGGGATGTCAGCCACTGTTGATCCCACCCGTTCTGGGACCGGCTCTGCCGTCGCGGGGGTCAGATGCTGTACGAGTGGCAATAGGACCGATATGAGCTGTGAAAGCAGCGACGCACACTCGGAAGAGAGAGGTCCCGTAGGCGGAGGCGGTGCCTCCGCAGACCTACGGCGTTTGTGTTCCGCCGAAGATTCGTCGGGTATCTGTGAAGGACGACGACGCACCGGCGAGCGGCTACGTGCCCGGGTTCCTTTGGAACTGACGCAGACCTGTGTGTCTGTTCCTGAGCAGACCCAAGATTCTGCTCATGAGAGGCAGGGTAAACGACAGAGGCTTCAGTGATGTAAATCCCACCATTGTTTGCGTTACCTATATTGTGTTGCACTGAAGATATGCGTCTACCCATTAGGGTATACGTCAATTCCTTTGTAGAATAGCCCTCATCTAATTAGAGAGTTTGTCAATTTGTTTTAACAACAGATGAAGCTTGCGTCATATAGTGTGTGGTTCAGCCCATTTGTGTTACACTAAGAAAAAAGTACGTCCCCCCATCAGTTTGTGCGTCCATCTATTACTATCATATTGAAGAACTTAGAACCATTAGTATGTGCGTCAATCTATTTGTTCAACAGGTTAGGCTTGCGTAAACATTTTTGAGTATGACTGAAGAAGTTTATCAACCAAAATGTTAGAGTGCTTCTACTTGTACAACAGAATAGGCTAGCGTCAACCCATTAGCGTGACCGTTAACTATTTTGTGTTACACTGATGATGAACGTAACCACATAGGTGCGCGCGTCTAGTCAGTTTTACAATAGACGATGTATATTTCAACCTATTGGTGAGTCAACCCATTTGACCTATACAAAAGAACAAATTAGTCAACCCATTAGTGTGTGCGTCAACCTTTCTATGTTACGATGAGGATGTGCGTCAACCCATCAATGAAGACAATTGTCGACATATTAGTGAATTAATTATTTTGTTTTTCACTGATGAAGAGTCTCAACCCATTAGTATGTACTGCAATGCGTTTCCATAACAGACAATGCTTGCGTCGACCTATCTGTATTGCACTGGATATATGCGTCAACCCAATAGCGTGTGTCAATCCATTTGTACACCAGACGAGGCTTGCGCTAACCGTTCTGTGTTAATTAAACTGTATAATTGGGTCATCCGATTAAAGAGTACCTCACTTTGTTTTAACGAAAGAAGCTTGCGTCAACGCTATAGTGTGTGGTTCAGCCTATTTGGGTTACACGAAAGAATAAGTACGTCTTTTCATTAGAGTGTGCGTCCATCCATCACTATCATATTGTAGAACTTCGAACCATTAGCATGTGCGTCAATATATCGTATCAGCATTTCAGGCTTACGTCAACCTTGTGTATCACTTAAGAAGATTGTCGACCCATTATGGCGCATTTACACGTCCCGATTTTCTTCACTATTTGTCGTGCACGATAGTCGTGCGCGACAAAATCGTGGCGTGTGAATAGACGTTTCGCAGAAACTGAATCGGGAGCAACTTGACGCGCAATGTAAAGCATATTACAAGACGCCCGGAATTGCAGCGTGTAAATGAGTTGTCTTGATTCGAGCACGATTTATCACTCACAGTTAGAAAGTTGTTCCATTTGAACAACTTATCATTTGCACGACACGACAGTCGTATGCGATAAATATGTGTGACATGTAGGCCTAGGCTAGGCGGTACTCATATACATTATGTGCTACGCGATAAACTTTTGTAGGATTAATAGAATCATTTCATTTACCATCCACGCGCAATTTTTTTTTTAAGTTTGAAAGGATAGTCAAGTATAAAACTTAATTTTGTTATACTGTTAACTTTGTTACTGTTACTGTTAATAATAGTTAAGAAAGTTCCTACCTCCCTTCAGCCATCGTCATATATCGCACATTTCTTCACGTCCTTGAGCTGCTAATTCAGCCATTTTGTTGTCACTGGTCGCTATGCCATCCTGTGAAATCGTGACGAAAGTTGAACGGTGCTCAACTTTGCACTACAGCTCCAAATCTTGTCGCGCGCGACAAATGTTGAGCAAGATTTCATTCACACTCTGCGTGCCCAATTTTAAAAGAAATCGTTGACGATTTTGTCCTAAACGATAATTCCTCACGACAAGAGGAAAAGCCATTCACACGTACCAACAAAATCGTTCACGAAAAGTCGGCTAAAAACAAAATCGCAGACGATTTTGTCGTGTCGTTTAAATGCGCCTTTAGTATGTGCGTTCATCTACTTGAACAACGGACTAGGCTAATGTCAATATGTTAGTGTGAAGGTTTACTATTTTTGTTACACTGTTGACGAGCCTAAATCCATAAGTGTGTGCGTCAATTAATTTGCACTAAAGACGAGTCTAGCGTCAACCAATTCGTGTGTGCGTCAACCTTTTGTGTTACACTGACGTAGTACGTCAACAGCAGGCGAGACTTGCGTTACCCTCTTTGTGTATCACTGAAAATGTCCGTTAACCTATTATTATGTGCTTCCATTCACTTGTACTATACCAAAGTGCGTCAACCAATTGTTTTGTCGGTTAACCCATTTGTTGTACGCTAAAGAAGAAGTACATGAGTGTTTGCTTCAAAACAAATGCAATACACTGAAGTGCGCCAACCCTTTTCAACATGCGTCAACCTATAAGTGCTACACTAGCCATTGCACAATCAATTTGCACAGCAGACGGGGCTTCCGTCACCCTATTTGTATTTCACTAAAGGTATGCATCAACCCATGAGTCTTGCGTCAATCCATGAAGACAGTAGAATGAGGCTTACGTCAAAAAATTTGTTATGCATGAAACTGTAGAAGTTCGTCATTCAGTCTACTGTCTATTATTCATCCATAAGTGTGTGCTTTAACCATTTTGTGTTATCTTGGCGAAGAGCGGGAAACCATCAGTGGGTGTGTCAATCCATTTATACAACAGACAAGTTTTACGCTTACCCATTAGTATGTGCGTCAACACATTTATGTAACACTGAGAAAGAACGCTGCCATCCATTAGTGTATGCGTCCTGGTATAAGTATTATACTGACGTACCCCAACTCAATAGTGCTTGCGCCAATTCATTTGTACAAAAGACGATGCTTTCGTCAACCTTTCTAGATTACATTGCAGGATTTGCTTCAACCCATTTGTACTATAGAAGAGGTGAGTGCGTAAACCTGTAAGTGTGCGCGCATTTCAAGTTGTATTATAGACCAGGGCAATGCAGTCGTATTATAAGTTATTGTCATTGACAGTCGTGATTGTTATGTAATTTCTTGATCTGTGAATTATTTAATTCCTAATCGTTACCTGTTTGTGTGTATTTTGTGTACTGCGTGTTCCTTCTCCTTCAGCCATGAGCTGTGAACTAATGAGAACATTCGTTAGATGGAGACGTTGCAGCTGGTAGTAGCGGTGGGATATGTTTATTGGCTGGTACCAACAGGGAAATAAGATGAAGAACCATACAGATGGTACGTCATTGCTAAGTTTCCAAGAGCAAAGTATGATTCGCCATTTTCGAAGAGTTCTCACAAGGGATGGAAGGACAGTGAATAATGGGATTCAACACCAACGGGAAATCAATGATTTCGGAAGGACATTAGTTCCCAGAAAATATTGGTGATGGCCAGTAAGGTTTTCCTGACTCATGGAGAAGTGGATTATGTACCACGTCGACCGAGATGGCACACGATTCGGAAGAAATGAGGATTTCGGTGGGCTGACATGCCATTGAGAGGGCAAGGAACGGCGAGAGATGGTTGGATTTCTATACCGGGAATCCATTTAGAGAGGATTACTCCACGTTCCGAGATTCATCCTTTACCGATTTGGGGGTAAACCCCAACCCCTTAGGCATGTAGCCTCCACAACGAGAAACGTGATAGGCACAGCTTGTACCTCAATCGATGGATTGATCAGGTTCAAGCTATGTGGCACTGCCTAAATGCAAGTTTAAAGTGTTAGCAGATATACAAGTACGGACCAAGAGGAACTATGCGCCATTGGTAGAAGCCCCTGCAAGAAGGTTCAGCCTCGTCCACCAGCCAGAAGTCAACAAGATAATAATAATAATAATAATAATATTTGCTTTTTATATAGCGCTTTATACTAGCGATAGGTCTCAAAGCGCTTTACAGACGTTATATTACCCCTGGTGAATGATAACATGTGCCAGAGACAATCCTTCTAGTCGGCAGCAGTTATATACTGCGCCCAATGACAAGTTACCTCACAGGTACCCAATTAACCCCTGGGTGGAGAGAGGCAATTGAGATAATACATCTTGCCCAAGGACACAGCGTAATGAACTAGGCAGGAATCGAACCAGCAATCCTTGGATCACGAGTCCGACGCCTAAGCCAATTGGCCACCGCGCTCTTAAGATACAACTAAAGAACATGGTTTGGAGGAGGGAAGAGACTTTGCCTGAGCTAGCCCACGAAATGAGGTTGGCCAGACTGATGTGCCGTATTGCCTTACATCAACTACTGCCACTTCTCTCCAAGGACCGTTTCTTTGACGCATATAACGATTCATTCTGTGTCTACGACTATAACAAATGAGATACAAACCCTTGACGAAGCACTCCGAGTAGCGGAAGCGATAGAAGCCTTACACGCTGTAGAGCAAGAAAGGAATTATCCTGAAAAAGATGGGCTGACCTTTAGGTGCGTCAACCATTTCAGGGACAGAAAGACAAGGTTCAGACCGCCCTACGAACAATATCACTAAAGCGGTCGTCGAGAGCATTAAGCAGTGTTAGGTAACAACTCATGAACTAACTAGAAGAGTTGAATTCATAGCCAGCTAGATAACAAACAGCAAAATATAAGAGGAACAGGATAATGTGCGAGGGATGCGTTCATGGAAGAGCTCATCTAGATGGAGTGGAAGTGCAATCTGATAGGAACTAAATCTGATTTAAGTGTTGGAAAGACATGTGGCCCGGCTAAGACTGGAACACAGGTGGAAAGTTCCAAATGTCGTTATGAATGTTCACAGACCGACAGTATTTCGTTTCACAACGGGTTTCGGGAACTGGCGAAGGATGGGATAACCCTTGACAGCAGACTGGATGGCAAGAATTTGTCGTGTCTTATCGACACCGCACAAACTTGAAGTCGATGAAAACGCTGTGTGCCTTCTCACGCAACAACAGAATACAACTGACGCAGGTAGGTATATTTATGATTCTTGCTGATGGAAAGAGCGTACCTGTTTTGGGCATGATGGAAATAGAAACAGAAATTGGCGGAAACAGCAAAAAGCATGCGCATGTAATGCCGACATAGTGTCAGGCTGTAAGCTCGAGTTCGACTTCTTACGTGAGCCTAATTGCAATATCTATACAAAAAAGGTATAATCCTTATAAAGGATGATGGGAAAATACAAGTTGAGCAGTTATCAGGCGAGCCTGTAAACCAGGAATGAGATTAAGGAGTAGCGGCAAGGAGACGTTAGTTCTACCGTCGATGTCGGGAAACCATTATATCTGCAAGCATTAGGAAGTTTCAAAGAACTAGAGATTTGAAGTATGGGTTAGTGCACCTCGTTGATGAAATGGTTGCAAAACGACACATTGTTTGGTGGATGTAAATGATTAGTTGGTCCCTGAAAGGCTTACCAATCTAACTGGGGTACCTGGTTCAACGTACAAGAATACGACTGTAGGTTTTTGTGAGGGGTAGCAGACGTTGGTGTTAGTATTAGTGGCGGATGTGCTACCGAGGACGCCAGTGATATACCGTTTGAAGCTCCCAAACACTTAGAGAAGTGTTGGGATTGCACAGAAAGGATGAACAAGGTTCACCGGCATTTTACTATCGGTATCACCGATGCACAGCCGACATGACAATCCAGCCGTATTGGCTGACTTTGACAGTCTTGATTTCATAGCATTAACGTTATTAATTAGCAGCAACTTATTGTAATTACATCGTATCAAATCACATCGTGTGCTTTGTGACTATATGTCTTCTTATCATTCACCATTCCACATATTTCTAATGAAGAACTTGTAAATCTTTGTTTGACACTCAGCTTACCATTTTCAGCTAACCATGCCAAGTTGACCGCTTTCTTGTGTCTTCACATCGGCAGTAAAGTCTAAAATAATGAGGAAATGAAAGAAAACGACATGTAAATACAGATGAACCAGGCTTGCTACCATAAGCATGCCGTCAATCTTGAAAACAGGTAGGTGTAATAATGATGTCTTGTCTATTGTTCGTCTCGATGCAATTATATATCTGACAATTCCAACAAGCCAGTTCAAACAATTAAACTTAACACTGTCACTCACGTGGAAACATTTGCGGCCGTTTGTTACATTAAACATTGCGGAATACGTCATTGATATAAATACAACACATTTGCGTGAATGTGATTAAGATACTGTTTTTACAGACAGTAGGCCTATCTGTTATGCACATTTCCATCGCTCTCCCATCAATACAATATTTACACACTCAAGCACTCGTGGCTATTCCGAATTATTTTCATTTCGCGTTACAACAAGTGAGTTTATCGCACGAATATTTTGTCCATCATGCTAGTACTACACTACGAATAAACTATAGGTAGCTGTAGTAGGAGATCACAGCAAGCTAACGTATGTCTAATCTGCACGTCTCGTGGAGCTGAATCACAGAGGTAACTCGTTAATTTTTACCGCTAATATGAGAAAATACTTACCTATACCCAAATTCCAAACCTGCCCTTTCTCATTATGTCATCTATGCGGGGGAGGAGAAGGGACAGAATAAGGCTCAATCAAAGTGGCGAGACACAACCTTCGATTGGCAATGGGACATATGAATTAGGACTTGAGGGCATTGCTACAAAACGTTTCTCGAAAAAATTCGACCACTTGAATAGATGCTCTGTGCATTCAATACCACAAAGTGTCCACTGCTGTATTTAAGTTTTTATGAATAACAGAGATCTTTCATTAAACTTGTCTGAAACTTTGAAGGATATGACACATTGTGAACGTATTTCCGATCTACTTTTTTCAACAAAATGATAATGATGGGAAGACGGGGTGCACGTGAACTCCTCCCCATCTGTTCATCCGTTCTGTGTCAATACCATTCCGAATTAACATGCTTTTAATCTCACTAAAATTGCATATGAAAATTGATCATGAATAGGTAATACTCACCACCACACACGTAATGTTCAACGTGCGTTATCGTAGATCAAACATCGACGTATTCTTTATGAACCCTGCTGATGTAATTATAATGTGTTTATGGGTCTCGGTGGGTTAATTATCTTAGTATCTTAGAATTTCTTCATATAAAGTTATTAAATTTGACAATTATATATTATAGGATAGTTATTGCCAGTGTAAGAAAAAAGGGGAAAGTCTCATTCATTCTGTGTTGGTGGCATGATATATTATAAGACAAAAACAATCTCTTATTAGAGGCCATGGTAAAATAAGTTTCGAATCAGGACAGCCCCTCTTGTTTCTCATCAAGAGTGGTTTTTGAAATTAAAGTAGACAAAACCCACCTAGACACTTTGTAGACAAATTCCTTGTAACGATAGTTGTTGTCACGGATTCTTTGCAGAGAGCAGTCGACAAGGGTGAAAAGAAGGACATATAGAGTATATAAGTTTTCAAGTGAAATATAATTATAGCAACAACAATAACTAAAGTTAGAATCATCTTTCTTTATATATTCTCTCGGCCTTATTAGATGTCTTCCTTTTCTAGGATATCTCAATATGAGCGTCGGCTTTCGGCCTTAGTATAAACGTTCTTTTTCTTTCTCGTTCAGCATGTATTTTTCTTCCCCCTTGCCTCTTTTGTCATGGTTTTGTTTGCGTTCGGTTCAAGCCCGAGAAAGGAATAGGAAAGAGCACGTGGCTATACGGTACTTATGTACTGCTCGTGCCAAATTCCAATACTCTGTTAACAATACATCATTACGTAATGCTTAAGGGTTCACAAAACCATGGCTAAATAATCTGCATCCAATTAACTCAACACGCAATGCAATCAATAAAATACTTTAGGGGGTTTTCCTAGATCGTGTTGTGACAGTTATAAACGAGTTTTTGTCATTGTCGCCAGCGCATTTTTTGTTGTTACGTATCATCAATTTTAACTTAAAAGTACTAGCACAACCATTCTTTATAATGTATACACAGTGGCCGCATTAAGGGTAGTTTATTAATGTAAAATCAACGAATCAATTCATTTCATTTCGAGACAAACGATTGTATAGGCTATTAGGTCAATTTAGTTGTAAAAAGATGTTAGATAATAATGAAAATGAAAAAAAAAAAATGAAAAACTGGCGTGTGGTATTCATTACCTTTCTTCATACTCACAGTTAATTGTAAAGGTGGCCGCCGATCACATTGATAGTATCAACTGGTTGGAAACATCTTCTGACGGGATTAAATTTAGAAACAAGCAACAAGGTCATCTTCTACGCGTTCAATTTCCAACGAAACACAAGCGAATAAGCTCAAGTTTCATTCAAATAACCATGTAATACTATGCCAGGTGATATTCTTTCCGTTCCTCTCTCCGTATGTTGTAATATCAGTTTCTCTGTAACAAAGATAATACATTTAGGTGTATTTACTTTACGCATACACGACTTTATATCATATAAGACTACAAGCCCAAAGATAATGATTTTAGTCAGAGGAATGTATCATTGACTCCCTTTTAGCTGAGTAACAATTTGCCGAAAAGGAAACAAAAACTCACTTTTAATATGATTAAGATCATGAAAACTTGTTCTTATCTTAAAACACAAACGTCTCAGTTTACATCAACTTTCAAAATATTCAGCGTACTTGCTTCATGAGTTGGACTAAAATTTGTCATAATTTCTCGTTTTTGAGTTGCATGGGCAGTGTAGTCATCAATTATCAAAGAAATGGACGTATTGTTTAGTATCAATTTAAACGACAAACAGAGACAACATTGTTATTCTCAAAAGCCATGTTATCGGTTTTTATGGTCCGTAGTTGTCAATTCCATTGATGCTAGAAAGTATAAAGAAAGAGAAAGAAATGAAAACATAATCTTGAAAACCAAAATTAATCAATATTCATATACATATTCAATATTTCATACCATACTTCGCGTTACTTTATTTGATCAATTGATCAATAAAGAACCGTACGTCACTATACATTATTTAATCAAAATAAAGTGAATATAAAACAACAGAAAAATGATACATTTCTTTATAACCAAGGGGGTTGAGTTTTTCCAATCAAGATAGCACACATACCTCCAGATGCCCCCCACCCCCCCCCCTCACCTATCTACACACACACACACACCTCGTCGGTTGCGGTATAACAAAACTGAAACATTCTCCTTTACGTTGCAAATTTCTTCTAATATTTAACAAAATGTTAAACATTGCCAGAACTTAGCCCCTTGGACACACAGTAGCTTGAAAAATGCATTCTTATATGAATTGGAAATGTTAAAATGTACTTATGTGGTTTAGTTACGATAGCAAGAAGGGAAATGTTTCATAGCACTGCAGTTTCCGGTTTCAGAATACCTTCTACAGAAATTTATAAAAAGAAGCCTCTTCTGACTTTTGTGCATTAAAATCGCTTCTAGAGAACAAGAAATATCTCAAAACCCAACAACTTCCAGGGACCCTGGCAAGAGCTTTGAAATAAATTCAATGAAAATGATCTCGTGAGGTGCACTTCATACAGGTGTGGTTCCACAAGGTCCCCCCCCCCCCATTATGTTGTTTGCCAATACCTCTTATTGCCACCCCCTCTTTTCCCCCTCACTTTGGACCTTTTGGTGTCGCAATTGATTGCGCGATAGCATAAGCCTTGTCTGTGTTGATCCCGCATAGAACTAACTCAACCAGCCCCGTCAAAAATAGAATTGAGAAGGTAGTTTACGGTATATCGAAGCGGGTGTAATGGTTACCCTTTAGAAGATGACAATAAAAATGCGATTGACTTAAATTTAAGAAAGTAAATACATCGGTTGTCCTGTGTCGTTCTTATATGCAATTTATAAAGACATTTCGGCGAGGTTGTTCTCGTTTAGTATGGCCCTAGTATCCCGTACTCACGCTGTCACGTTCAGCGATACACATATGCACGTTTGAAAACAACATACATACTTAAAGAACGCATTGATCGGGCAACACCGACGTCATGCCATGGCTGCTGAATTATGCGCTCTTTCGCTATAGGCTTATTATACAATATAAGATATTCTATTCAGGCCGTTTGTACGAAATAAATAAATCACCGTAATGACTTGAAGATACTTACAGATTACTGTTACGAGATACTGAGGTTCTTGCAAAACTCCTGTTTCAAAACATTTATATTCACCGTCGTCGTTACTATCCACGTCTGTTATCGTAAAAATCGTGGTATTTTCGAGTGTAGTGACTTTTATGGGCTTTGATCTTTTGTTATAATTTACTGCTCCTCTAATCTCAAAAATTACCTCATTGTTCTTAGATATCTTTATGTAGGCAAAGCCATTTTTCTTTAAAGTGAATATGAGATCAATATCACTGCCTTCCTCAACGACCAGTTTGTTCGCCACTGCAAAAAAACAAAAATAATAATAATATGAAGGCGAAAAAAAGAGTATTAAAAGTCTTTAGTTATGCTTCCTCGTCACAAATCGATAGACATTGAGAACCCCCTCTCGACCACTGACAATTGGAGTTGTTACGTTAAGGAATGTTTGTCAAGTAGATTTCCTGTTTACAATATTTGATTACATTTAGTCCGATACATAATTGTATACATATTCTGATATTAAAGAGATATTCTAGTTGCAGGTAATGGTACCTTTGGTCCATTTGGAACAGAACAATATCCTAAACACTTACTCGAGAACCCCGTCTCAAAATATTGTCCCTAACTTAAGATATAATTGATGAAAATGAATCTACTGTGGCAGGCTAACCCCTTTATGTTTCTCTGCAAAGTGTCTTATGTTATGATAACGGCGAAAACTGTTAATAGGCTCTATATTCTTAATGAAATATTTAGGTTGATTCTACGATACATTTGGAAGGCTTCCGGTTTTAAAACTTGATCAACATCTTACTTTTTCTTAGAAATATTGTTTCCCATCTTCATAGATGCAGAAATATGCCAGCACTGTCTTTTAATAAAAACATATAGTGAGAATAAATGCCTGGTAAGTTAACTAATGTTTCGTAAACTTACCACAACAGGGAGCTATCAAGAAGAGCTCAAACATCAGCAACACACCGACGAAGGCCAATAATAACTGACTTTGATTCTTACCTGTCTGAGCCGCCGCCATTTTACATTTGAAGTAATGTTAATTGATAGACTAAAGAGATGATAATGTTAAATAAATACAAAACTCACAGCTTGAAAACAAAAATGATAATGAAACTAGGTTGATGACGAAACAAACATAAGAGTAACTCTTACTGTTAAGTTGTTGATGAAGTGAATGTTATTTGGTGTAGGTTACATCACTTTCGCTGTTAAGAAAACACACACAACAGGTTCAGATATACAAAGGAAACAAAAGTGACAGAACACACCTTCATTGCTGCTTATATATA